>JAFMOD010001485.1:11011-67529 GCA_019802435.1 Corydoras maculifer
ATATATATATATATATATATATATATATATATATATATATATATATATACACATACACATTTTTATACACACACAAATATATGCATGTATATGTGTTCGCATATATATATGTACATACATGCGCACATATATATATATATATATATATATATATATATATATATATATATATATTTATGTATATAGGTACATGTGTGTGTATATATATATATATATATATATACACGTATAAATATATATGTACTGTATGTATTGTTTGTGTGCGTGTGTGTGTATATATATATATATGTAAATATATATATATATATACACACACATATATATATATATATATATATATATATATATATATACACACACACATATCTATATATATATATATACATATACACACTGCATCTATATGTGTGCATGTGTATACATATATGCCTCAAGTGCCTTATTGCTTTAATGATAGAAATAATATTTATAATTAATGTATATGTGTGTGTGCATGTATATGTGTGTGTGTGTATATATATATATATAGTATTGTATTAAATCTTTTACCTGTGTGTATATTTGTTAGTTATGGTGATCATTATGAGTGGAATAAGGTAACCACCTGTGTTCACAACATTCTGAGTGGGAGGAGGTGGATTGAACACTATGGAGAGATCACAATCAGAAACACCAAGAGCAGTGCCTGCATCTGCAAACTGACTTTCATTAAGGTATGAAACCTGCACATGATTTACGCAGCACAGATTTATACTCACTTTATTTCTGCATTTACATAATTAGCACTAATTTGAGTTGAAACATATAAATCAAACATACAGGATTACGTACAGTGTCACCTAAAAGGTCCCGACTGGCAGAATTATTTGGGGGAATGAATTGATTTTAAACATATTTCGATGTTGTGAATTAATGTTTGCTTGTAGGGTAACTACTGGAGCTCCAATCTGAATGAAGTGCAAGGATTTGTGATGGATCAGGAAGGGAAGGTAGTCCACAGGCTTTTTGGAAAGTGGCATGAAGGTCTTTTCTGTGGCGTTCCACCATCTGCTAAATGCATCTGGAGACCAGGTAATGCTTTCCCTCAACTCTAAAAGTCATTTAGCAATCGAAGCCTTGATTGTGCTTGTGAGATTCTAACATATGTTTAGTTTTATGCTTTAATATCTAAATACATATTAGACATTTAACTGTGGCCATAACACTAAACAAACATGTGGGTAACATCTTAAATCTGACATATCTAAATGGTTTCCAAACATCTGAAAGAACATGGACATGTCGAAACAACCAGATGACACAAAAGCCACAGGAGACAACCAATAGTTTGAAAAGTTTGTTTTAATAAATATATAATAATAACAACAATATAGGGTTCTCAGCTCATGTGCACATCTTACAGGTTCTCCAGAGCAAGTACCACCCATTATCAAACCCCATGTTTTGTATTTTTTGTCATGGAGTGACATATGGCAAACATCAATTAGGTGTGAGTGTATTATAATAAAGAAATAATTCATGAGAGGGTGGCATTATTGTGAATAAATCACAGGAAAGATGTTATTAGGCACAACACGTAGCCGACAGTGACACCCCTTTCCTGTGATTAATTCACAATAATACAAATAATACGCGGCCTGGTGACTTAGTGGTTAGCATGTTCTCCTCTCAGTGCTGGGGATCCAGGTTCCACTCCCATTCTGGGTGGAGATGCAATAACCTTTTGGACACTGGGCAACTATACTGTTACACTCTTAATTCATTCATTATCACCCGCTTTATCCTATATGAGGGTCGCGGTGGGGTTCCCCATGCCCATCCAGGGGAGAACGTCTCGGGCGCTGGGCAGATAGACCCAGGACAGGGTGCCAATCCATCGCTGAGCACACATTCACTCACTTAAACACACTCTACATGGGGCAATTTTGGAGAACTCAATTAACTTGATCCATGTTTTTGGACTGTGGGAGGAAACCGGAGAACCCGGAGGAAACCCACGTGGACACGGGGAGAACATGGAAACTCCACCCAGATGGGGATTCGAACCGGGAATCCCTAGTGCTGAGAGGCGAATGTGCTAACCACTAAGCAACCGTGCCGCCCCTGTTACACTCTACACGTGGTAATTAAGAGCATTCAATTTTACTTGAAGCCATGTCTTTGGACTGTGGGAGGAAACCGGAGAACCCAGAGAAATTCCCACATGGATACAGGGAGAACATGGAAACAGTTTGGGATCAGATGGCCGAGAGGTGAACATGCTCACCACTTCGCCACCGTGGTGCCTTTAAGAAATTAGTAACAAACAATTAATATAAAAGATCAATACTGAATACAGACACTAATTAATAAGACACAGAGACCGGAGGAAAACAAGTGAACTTATCCAGTGAATTTCTGTTGGATTTGACCCATTTTGTTTGTGCCCAGTAATGACCATTTACACTTCCACATGCGCAAATGTGTGTTTTTTAAAACGCTGTCCGTTTTTTTACGATCTGATCGATTCTTTTCGCAGGCTCCATGCCCACAGACTACGAGCTGTACTATGGTTTCACCAGGTTTGCTATCGAGCTCAATGAGCTGTGTCCTGAGATGAAGGAGCTGCTTCCCCCAACTGATGCTCGCTTCAGACCAGACCAGAGGTAAACACGGCTACACACCACTGCTTTGAACGAGTCCATGGCTTACCACACTGCAATGCCTTCTGCTTTCAGGAATTAAAATAGAACGGGGGCGGCACGGTGGCTTAGTGGTTAGCACGTTCACCTCTCAGCACTAGGGATTCCCGGTTCGAATCCCTATCTGGGTGGAGTTTCCATGTTCTCCCCGTGTCCGCGTGGGTTTCCTCCGGGTTTTCCGGTTTCCCCCCACAGTCCAAAAACATGGATCAAGTCAATTGAATTCTCCAAATTGCCCCATATAGTGTGTGTCTGTGTGAGTGAGTGTGTGCCCAGCAATGGATTGGCGCCCTGTCCTGGGTCTATCTGCCCAGCGCCCGAGACGTTCTCCCCTGGATGGGCATGGGGAACCCCACCGCGACCCTAATAGAGGATAAAGCGGGGGATAATGAATAATTGAAAAATAGAACGTCACTGCCATCATCTGAAAGTCAAAAATGTGGAGTACACGTACAATTTTAGATGATTTTTGACGCGTTTCAGGATTTTAGACGTGGGGACGTGTGTAGTGTTGTTTTTTTCAGTACTTGATCCTCCTGTTCTGTACAACAGATATCTGGAGGAGGCAAAGCTGGAGCTGGCTGCTTCAGAGAAACAGAGAATTGAAGAACTACAGCGGACGAGAAGGAAGTGGAACGAGGAAAACAACATTAAACACCAGCCTCGTTTTTTTAAGTGAGTCACTTATTTAAAAAGTTTACTAAATTCTAATAAAACCATCATGAAGCCATTCTTCCAATAAAAATCACGAGGTAGAAATAATAAGAATTAATAAATAGATACATTTTCTTGTTTCTATATTTCTATACTATACTATACTACTTCGTAGTTTTACAATAGCCTAGATTTTTGGCTCCAGGGGTGGACCCCACCCCATCAGGTGGCTTTGTAATTAGTGATAATTAATTAGTAATTAGCGGCACGGTGGCTTAGTGGTTAGCACGTTCGCCTCTCAGCACTAGGGATTCCCGGTTCGAATCCCCATCTGGATGGAGTTTCCATGTTCTCCCCGTGTCTGCGTGGGTTTCCTCCAAAAACATGGAACAAGTTAACTGAATTCTCAAAATTGCCCCATATAGAGTGTGTCTGTGTGAGTGAGGGTGTGCCCAGCGATGGATTGGCACCCTGTCCTGGGTCTATCTGCCCAGCGCCCGAGACGTTCTCCCCTGGATGGGCATGGGGAACCCCACCGCGACCCTAATAGAGGATAAGCGGAAGATAATGAATGAATAATTAGTAATTATCGTGTTTGCCTCTCAGCACTGGGAATCCCGGTTCAAATCCCCAGTTGGGTTCCAAAAACATGGATTCAAGGTGAATTGGCTGCTCTAAATTGCAGCAATCTAAATTTCCCCTAGGGGTGGCACTGTGGCTTAGTGGTTAGCACGTCCGCCTCGCAGCACTAGGGATTCCCGGTTCGAATCCCCATCTGGGTGGAGTTTCTATGTTCTCCCCGTGTTCGCGTGGGTTTCCTCCGGGTTCTCCGGTTTCCTCCCACAGTCCAAAAACATGCATCAAGTCAAATGAGTTCTCCAAATTGCCCCATATCGAGTATGTCTGCGTGAGTGAGTGTGTGCCCAGCGATAGATTGGTGTCCTGTCCTGGGTCTATCTGCCCAGCGCCCGAGACGTTCTTGTCTGGATGGGCATGGGGAACCCCACCGCGACCCTAATAGAGAATAAAGCGGAAGATAATGGATGGATGAATAAATAAATTTCCCCCTATATAAAGTTTGTGTGTATGTCTGTGTGCCCAGCGACAGATTGGTGCCCTGTCCTGGGTGTAGCTACCCAGTGTTGCCTTCTGGCTGTGTAGGATGAATCGGAAGATGTAGCTTATTTATTACTAGTCTCCACTTAGACGTGTAATATATAGGTACTTGCTACAGCTGATGTACAGAAAATTGTATCTGTATTAGTATTGTGTAACATCTCTTCTGTGATGTTTTGTCATCCACAGAAAAATAGCAGACTTGAACCAGAGAGAACGATGGGTGTCTAATAACACATACTGGGAGCTGCGTAAGGATCCTGGTTTCCTTAAGCTGGAAAACCCTCAGCTGTGGTAGCGCCGACATGCCTGTACTACACCCATCACTACAGCTACAGACTCCAGAAACTTTACCTATGCACAAAACTGCTTACAGTGAAGTGCAGTGGCGCAGAACTTTACCCCCGGCTTTCTCGCCGCTCCAGACCCAAACTAAAGCAAATCAGTAATAAGTGCGAACTCCACATACTGCAGCATCACCCACCTCCCTCCAAACCCCCCCACCCCCGATTACAGGAGCACACAAAGACCCTCCTGCAGACCTGTATGAACGCAGCCCATCAGGTTTCCCCTTATGTCTTTGCCTTAAGAAGTCACTTTTTAAAAACCTGGTTTTATGCTTTTAGAGTCGAGAAAAAGAAAAAAAAAAAAAAAAAGTGTGTGTTTATCTCGAGTACAGATCCAGTACACACCACCTCCTGCATGTTTAGACGGCAGCTTTCATTGGCATTTGCTATGAAGAATTATCGACATATCACTTGTAGTTTGAAAACTATTTTTGTAAACCATCCAGAGATCAGAACCTCATTGCCAGAGCAGGGACAACGAGGCCGGCCTCCGGTACAGGGCGGGTAAAAACCAGCCGGGTTCTTTTTTTTTTTTTACCCTGCAAAGGGCAGGTGGGCTTTAATTAAGCAGGCTCTGTAACCTCTCACTAAAGACTTTGCACAGCGTCGGTCGGTGTGTACACTGACTTCCGAGGGAATCATGGCAGGTTGCATTTATTTATTTGTTCCACTACTTTTAAAGAGAATTATTTGTATGATTCGCTAACGACGAATAATAGAAAAGATGATTGTGTTATAGACGCAAATCCTTTAAGGCATTTATCAGCATCTCTTACGTCATTATCGGAAAGGTCTGGGGGTTACCTACAGATAGATGCTGCTGCTACTTAGCGTATAGTCCTGAACTAAATCTTTCAGAATGTATTGAACAAGTGTAAGTTTTAAATGTACAGTAAATTTCATTAGAGCATGATTATGTAGGGCAGGAAGTTCTCTCACCTCACCCAGCTCTGCCGTCCTACCGTCGGCTCTGAGAAGGCAGCGACACCGCCGGCCAGTGCTGCTGCAGGTTGTCTGTGGACAATGCACACTTAAAAGATTTTAATTGTCTTATTGAATGCAGTTCTGACTTGTTTCCAGGATCTTTACTGTGACAAAAAAAAAAAGCCATGTTCGGAAGGAGGCAAACGCTAAACAGTCAGTGAGCTCCGTAAGGAAGGGAAACGACTTCACGTGTGCTGTTGTCTCAGCATTTTGTTTCCAACTTTAACCAAAGAACAGAAATTTGGGTATAAAGTGTTTGAATTGTGAACTTCTCTGTTTGCTCTTTTTTTGTGATCAACTGTAATCGTTGCACAACATGCTGGTTCCAACGCTGGTGATCATATTAATCTGAAATACACTGTGTGGGAATTCAAACTGATTTTTCTTTGAAGATAACCTGAGATCTGATCTGATCCTGTTAAACAAGAAGATTTAGAAGCTTCAGAAAATTAAAAGCTACATAAAAGCTGGTGGGCGGCACGGTGGCTTAGTGGTTAGCATGTTCTCCTCTCAGCATTAGGGATTCCCGGTTCGAATCCCCATCTGGGTGGACTTTCCATGTTCTCCCCGTATCTACGTGGGTTTCCTCCGGGTTCTCCGGTTTCCCCCCCACAGTCCAAATACATGGAACATGTCAATTGAGTTTTTCAAATTGCCCCATATAGAGTGTGTATGTGTGAGTGAGTGTGTGCACAGCGATAGATTGGCACCCTGTCCTGGGTGTATCTGCCAAGCGCCCGAAACATTCTCCCATGAATGGGCATGGGGAACCCCCTTCCCCCCCGCAACCCTAATATAGGATAAAGCGGAAGATGATGAATGGATGGATAAAAGCTGGTAAAAACAATACTCCTTCCTACGACATTAAACTTGTTTATATCATTCATTTGTAAAAGAGCTATAAAGAAGAGTTGTGTGCTTGAAGGGTTCTTTGTGCGGTAAATGGTTCCTCAGATTGTTGGAGAATGAGTTGTATATGGTTTTATGTAGCAGTAATTATTATTACAAGTTTGACCTCGTAACAATGGAAGAACCCTTTTTAAAGTGTAGCAACCTCCCCATACACCCCCCCCCCAACACACATACACAAACTTCTAAATATTTCAATATCCATTTAATCTTCTATTAGGTTCATTCGGGGCTATTTCGGGCTCTGGGCAGATACACCCAGGAAAGGGCACCAATCCATCACTGCGCATATTCACTCAGAGGGCAATTCAGAGCAGCCAATTCACCTTAAATCCATGTTTTTGGATTGTGGGAGAAAACCATGAACCCACAAAAAAAAAAACCAGTCACAGAAAGAATATAGAAACTCCACCCAGATCAGGATTCGAAACTGGATCACCAGCAATAACCTTCTAATTACTAATCACCACATATCTTCCACCTTCCTACACTAGGGATTTGGATCGCTTCCCTATGCCCTTCACCCAGGACAGGGCACCAATCTATCTCTGGGAATACCATGACCCACTCACACAAAATCCATAGGCGCAATTTAGAGCAGCCAACTAAATTCGCCTTGAATCCATGTTTTTGCACTGTGGGAGGAAACTGGCAAACCCGGGGAAAAAAAACAACACTCAGACATAGGAGGAACATTTCGGGCGCTGGGCAGTTTCACCCACTACAGACCACAAATCCATCACTGGGCAACAAACATCTAAATAAAATCCAAAATAATCCTGCTGATTCACTAAAAGCTACCATCCGTCCATTCATCCATCATCTTCCGCTTTATCCTCTATTAGGGTCGTGGGTCATGCCCATCCAGGGGAGAACGTTTCGGGCGCTGGGCAGATAGACCCAGGACAGGGCGTCAATCACTGGACAAACACTCAATCACACAGACACACTCTATATGGGGCAATTTGGAGAACTCAATTGACTTGATCCATGTTTTTGGACTGTGGGAGGAAACCGGAGAACCCGGAGGAAACCCATGCGGACATGGGGAGAACATGGAAACTCCAGCCAGATAGAGATTCGAACTGAGAATCCCTAGCGCTGAGAGAAGAACATGCTAAACACTAAGCCACCCTTAAAGTCCTCTTAAAGCTGCCAGCACAACAAATTCTACGTATTCACGTCTTCAGCCTGACAGTCATGAAAGTTACATTATCAGCTGAACGTAAAACCACAATCATACAGTTATACAGAGAAAGAGTGTGTGTCTCAGAGATGATAAAAGTTGAGAATAAGGGGTCACGTCAGTGTTCTGTGTCTGACGCCTGGCCAGTGTTTAAGCATGTGCGTCCTAATACACAGAGTTCCGAGGTTCTTGCAAAGGTAAAGCTCTGAAATGCTAAATCGTTTAAAATCGAAAACTGAAAATGCTCTGAACTGTAATAACAAATCTAATGCATGACGTCTTTATTAAGGGCGGCACGTTGGTTTAGTGGTTAGCATGTTCTCCTCTCAGCACTAGAGATTCCTGGTTCGAATCCCAATCTGGGTGGAGTTTCCATGTTCTCCCCATCAATTGAGTTCTCCAAATTGCCCCATATAGAGTGTGTCTGTGTGAGTGTGTGTGTGCCCAGTGATAGGTCGGCACCCTCTCCTGTGTGTATCTGCCCAGCGCCCGAGACGTTCTCCCCTGGATGGACATGGGGAACCCCCCCCCGCGATCCTAATAGATAATGTATGGATGGAATGGAACTGAAAACTGGTCTTTATTCCAGTTAAGAGACTGTGCAAACAGATAGCACCAAACTGTACACCTGTAATCAGTCCCAACTGTCGTGCCTTAACACGTTTAATATCAACTCTACGACATTCCAGAACCAGCGAACCAAGCCTCATTCTTCCACCCAGGATGTTTAACTGTGATAAATCCAGCACCACTGTTTTTAAGTCTTAAATGCCGTTACTCTAAACTAGGGACGGTCTAACATGGCGGCAAGGCCTTCAACCGAGGTTACCATGCTTACTAGAGTGCTGTTGCGATGTATTCACTTCAGCATTTAAACAGATCACTTAACAGAGATGTGCGGCATCCGAGAAGAATCAGAGATCATGTGTAATGCTTTTTTTAACTCGCTGCATGTGTAACGGTCATAGCCTGCCAATAAAAGTTGCTGATGCCTTATAAAGATGTTTTCATGTCCAGCTAAATCCCATCCTCAGCATCCGGACAGACTCTACGTGTGGTGCCATCGAGCTGGGTTTCCTCTGAAGAAGTGCCCTTGTGTTTTTGGCTACAAGGTGGACTGCTGCTAGTGCTTGTTCTAATATACCAAACTGCTGGACTCACTGTGGCTCTAATGTCTTCTTTACTACACATTAAAATGCCTTGAAACAACAATTCATACATTATCTTCCACTTAATCCTTTACTAGGGTTGTGTGTGTGGGGGAGGGGGTTTCCATGCCCATTCACGGGTGCCAATCTATCACTAGACACACTCACACAGACACACTATATAGGGCAATTTAAAGCATTCAATTTACCTTGAATCCATGTCTTTGGACAGTGGGAGGAAACTGCAGACCCTGGAGAAACCATGGAAACCACCCAGATTGGGATTTGAAATCCGAATCACCAGCGTTGAGAGGCGAACGTGCTAACTCCTAAGCCGCCATATGAAACAAGCAGATACACTAAATTCAGGATCACACTGACCTACAGCACACACAAATATGCATCTAATTACAACAGCCGTATACAACTAACTGGCCATTTTATTAGGACCGGCTCCTTGTACTAAAGAAAGTCTCTGTTTACTGTTCACCCACCATTGTATTCTATTCACATATTAGTTCTTTGGGCTATTCAGAATGTGAGCACATACAAACAGCTTGGAATTAACAACAAAGCCAATTGGGGCAAGATCACCGTTTTGTGGGCGAGAAGGCGGAGCCACCAATATTGGACATTTATTATGAATATCGTGGCACCTCTTTAAGTGTGTGCACATTACAACCAGGAACATCACATGCCATGGGAAGAAAGACCGACCATGAGCTGTTAGGTAAGAGGACACATCACGATGAGAATGTACTGTAAAGCTCGGTATGTTTGTATGTAAATGCACAGTCTGCAATAAAGCTGTTAGTTGAGGGGCAAATCCTGTCTCCGGTCCTCATTCCAATATAAAAGCTAGATCAATATTATTAAAGCAGGTTTCAAGTCCAACCATTTACGATTCAAAGTCTCAGGTCAAGCTACTCGACACCGTGTACTTCCCTCAAAAATAATTTACAGCTAAAATTCTCACAAAGTCCGGGTACTGTAAAAGCCGCTTTTAAAATCCTATATACAGTTTAAATCTCATTAAAATACTTCATCTTTCACAACCTGCCATTTTTACACATATGCACCCATTACATACATATTACATTACATTTGGTCATTTATTGGACGCTTTTATCCAAAGCGACTTACAAGGTGAGCACAGGGTTATTCACAACATTCCTGGAGCAATGAGGGTTAAGGGTCTTGCTCAAGGACCCACACTGGTAACTTTAGTGGACCTGGGATTTGAACCCCAACCCTCAGATTGATAACCCAACACCCTGACCACTGAACTACCACGCCATTACAAATAAAAAATGTGTCACGGTGGCAGAACTTGCTCCTGTTTTTTAAAAACATCATCTCCACTATGACAGAGCAAAAGAGGGGTACATATGTGTTCGAATTCACACTCCAAGTAGTAACAATGTTTGCGCTGCAGCGATATGGGAAAACTTAAACTAAAAGCAGATAAAAGCGTTAGGAAATTCACCAGGTAGTTACTTGGAACTGGCCACGATCTTGATGTACTGCAGAGCATTATGGGCTGCATCATTGTGTGCATTACTGCAGGAGACACCTGTTCCATGACAGACTGTGACTGGTGTGGTGGAAAGTTCCGCCAAGCACTGGTACTGTCCGTTCACTGTAAGCTCATCTGAAACACACACACATTCAAGTTATCGGTGGAAGGGGCAGCATGGTGGCTTAGTGGTTATCACGTTCGCCTTTCAGCACTCGAATCCCCATCTGGGTGGAGTTTCCATGTTCTCCCCGTGTCTGCGAGGGTTTCCTCCGGATTCTTCGGTTTCCTCGAACAGTCCAAAACATGGATCAAGTCAATTGAGTTCTCCAAATTGCCCCATATAGAGTGTGTTTGTGTGAGTGAGTGTGTTTAGTGATAGATTGGCGTCCTGTCCTAGGTGTATCTGCCCAGCGCCTGAAACGTACCCCACTGGATGGGCAAAGGGAACCCCCCCCACAACCCTAATAGAGGATAACGCAGGAGATAATGGATGGATGGATTAGGATAGGGACACAGTGGCTTAGTGGTTATCACGTTCGCCTCTCAGCACTAGGGGTTCCCGGTTCGAATCCCCATATGAAATTTCCATGTCCTCCCCATGTCTGCAAGGGTTTCCTACGGATTCTCCGGTTTCCTCCAACACTCCAAAAACATGCATCAAGTCAATTAAGTTCTCCAAATTGCCCCATATAGAGTGTGTCTGTGTGAGTGAGTGTGTGCCCAGTGATAGATTGGCGTCCTGTCCTGGGTCTATCTGCCCAGCGCCTGAAACATACCCCATTGGATGGGCATGGGGAACCCCCTCGCGACCCTAATAGAGGATAAAGTGGAAGATAATGAATGGATGTTCTGTTTGGGGAAATGTATACTGTGTGTTTGGTCGTTTGGTGTAACTAAAATCAGGTTTTCTCCGTGCTATTTTCTGGAATGTGTTCAAGAAAAGAGCAATTCTAACAGATTCTAACAGGAAAAGCAATGCCTTTTTTCATGGTCTGTGTTCTAACAGCTGTTTGATTTGTTTGCATGGTCGTAAAAATCTGTATTTGTATTCCAAATGTTTCATTTCATTGCAAAGTACAATGGATTGCAGTCGTATTACTGAAGAGAAACCTGATCTTACCTATATCAAAGTATGTGACCTCAAAGCCTTGCTCCTGAGATAATTCCAGCATCATCTGTACATAATCCGAGTTCGGAATACTCAAAGGATTTCTCTTTAGTAATGCAATTTTCTCTAGTTTCGAGTTCCTCAAGCTCTCCAAATACACGTGTGGCTTCGGACTCTGGATGGATCAGACAAAATGTTACAGAATACATTACAAAGCCTGCTGAATACAGGATGATGCACACAGGTAGTTTGCGTTAGCAGGTCTTACCCATGTGATTTCAGAGGAACCAGAAAGACTTTGCAGTTTTTCCAGCATCTTTTCTGCCGCAACTCGCTTTGCGTTTCTTTTAGAACTTCCGGTGCCTAGAGATATTTCAGGCAATTTAAAAGACTTAAGAGGTTCAAAAGACTTTATAAAACCAGTGGAAGGTGCATACCTTTCTCAGATAGAGTCTCTAATCGACAGATAATAGTAAACTCTTTCCTGTGATCAGGACCTGATTCCATAGACATGATGTAGTCTGGAAGCCGCCAAGCTCTTTGCATCGCTAGCTCCTAAAGAAAGCACACAGAAGGACAATCAACTCAACACATAAAAAATAAATAAAAAATACATACATCACACTTAAGTGTGATCTTCTTTGTCTGCTTTCGTAAGTTTCTCAGGAGACAACCTTCCTTTAATGTAGTAATTCATTCATTTATTCATTATCTCCCACTTTATCCTCTAGTAGGGTTGCGGTGGGGTTCCCCATGCCCATCCAGGGGAGAACATCTCGGGCGCTGGGAAAATAGACCCAGGACAGAGCGCCAATCCATCAATGGGCACACACTGGACACACAGACACACTCTACATGGGGCAATTTGGAGAATTCAATTGACTTGATCCATGTTTTTGGACTGTGGGAGGAAATTGGAGAACCCGGAGGAAACCCACACGGACACGGGGAGAACATGGAAACTCCACCCTGATGGGGATTCGAACCGGAAATCCCTAGTGCTGAGAGGAGAACATGCTAACCACTAAGCCACCGTGCCACGCTTAATGTAGTAATATTTAATACAATTAAGGAATTTTATTTTTTTACGTTTTTCAAAAAATTAAATGCATCATTTTATTACATTTTTAAAACAGGTTATTTGTAAAAATACATCAAACATTATGTCAGTGTCTCATTATGTCAGTATGTCAACATCATTGTGGTTTGTTGACATGTCTGCTGGGATGTTAGATGTTTAATAAATAATTTTAAATTGCATGCAGGATGTTCACTTCATTCAAAACCAAAGACATTTGTGTATTTAATGTATGCTACAAATGACACGATGTCATAGATCGAGATTCGAACCCAGATCCCCGGGGCTGAGAGGCAAACATGCAAATCACTGGGTGGAGTTTTTATGTTCTTGGTATGCGTGGGTTTTCTCTGCATGTCTCCAAAACAGAATGAATTTATGTCTACAAACACTATGGGTGTTGTAGTTTAAGTGTTTAAACTACTACAGGTCCTACTTATACAAGTAATATATATTTACATGTGTAGGGCATACAGTTAGGGCAGGGTTTTAATAATACACACACACATATATATATATATATATATATATATATATACATACATTCATTCATTATCTTCCGCTTTATCCTCTATTAGGGTCGCGGTGGGGTTCCCCATGCCCATCCAGGGGAGAACGTTTCGGGCTCTGGGCAGATACACCCAGGACAGGGCGCCAATCTATCGCTGGACACACTCACTCACACAGACACACTCTATATGGGGCAATTTGGAGAACTCAATTGACTTGATCCATGTTTTTGGACTGTGGAAGAAAACCGGAGAACCCGGAGGAAACCCACGCGGACACGAGGAGAACATGGAAACTCATGGGGATTCGAACCGGGAATCCCTAGTGCTGAGAGGCGAACGTGCTAACCACTAAGCCACCGTGCCGCCATACATATATATATATATATATATATACACACACACATTTTCCTTAATCTGAACACATCTTACAACATTCTTAGTAAGAACATTTTTCCACACATTCATGACATGGTTCTTTATATGGTGTGTGCTTAGGAAATCAGTGGCTGACCTACCTGCAGCATTCCTACTGGATGAGTCTGATCATTCGGTTCAGAATTGTCGTCATTAACTTCATCAGCGTGACTAAAAACACAGAAACTGTATCACTGATCAACATTTTTTGCAAATCAATTCTAAACGTTCAGTTATAAATACTAACTCATTTTCAGTGTTTAAATCCAGCATTTTCAGAGCAGCCTCTGCAGCTTCTTGTTTCGCAGCTCTTTTTGTGGAACCCTGACCTGTGGGAAAACAAAATTATAAGTCTCAGACGGCACAAATAAAATACATTCTGATCGTTAAAATATTTCATTTTTTCCTTTGTTGTGGATTGTCCTCCACTTGATGCTCCATACGTTTTATCAGGAGACAAATATCGACTGTAGGTCTCTCGAGTAAGCGCACTCAGTGTCTTTAAAGCCTTGCTGTATTAGTGAATCATGTTAAGTGTTAATCTGACATGTAGACCATTTGACAAAAGTTTTAGACCATATAAGTAATTAGTCATTCTTCGCATATAAAACAGTTCCAGCTTAGTGGAACTGGGCAACTGCAACTGGTGTATTCTAAAACTTTTGGCTAAGGTTTAGTGTATTAAATTCAGTGTTATTCTGACCTGTACAACTGATGTCACCAATAGTGACCTTGATGTTAAAGACAGGGTGGTGGGCTTCACCCTCCGTTCTCTCCATCGTGTACAAAGGCATGTTCCCTGATTTTGTGCCATGTTCATGAAGCACTTGAATAGGCGTCTTTTTTTCGGGAGCGGTGGATTCCAGACCTAAACTGAAAATAAAAGACAAAACAATTTCTTATAACGACTGATTTAAGCCATGTACAGACACTGACATTAGAACAAAAAAATAAAAAATACATAACAGAAATGGGGCAGCACGGTGCCTTAGTGGTTAGTACGAATATTTAGTCTTTATCTTTATTTAATCTTTTTTTAAAAATGAGTATATAATGAGTATCTATCTCGGGCGGCACAGGACACCAATCTATCGCTGGACACACTGACTTACTCAGAAACACTCACAGACACACTCTATATGGGGCAATTTGGAGAACTCAATTGACCTAGATGTGCGGCACGGTGGCTTAGTGGTTGGCACGTTCGCCTCTCAGCGCTAGGGATTCCCGGTTCGAATCCCAATATGGGGATGTTCCATGTTCTCCCCGTATCTGCGTGGGTTTCCTCCCACTGTCCAAAACATGAATAAAGTTAATTGAGTTCTCCAAATTGCCCCATATAGAGTGTGTATGTGTGAGTAAGTGTGTGTCCAGTGATAGATTGGCACCCTGTGCTGGGTGTATCTGCCCAGCGCCCGAAACGTTCTGCCCTGGATGGACATGGGAAACCCCCCCCGGGACCCTAATAGAGGATAAAGAAGAAGATAATGAATGGATGGATGGATGGACAACAGAAATGTTGGCCCTTGGTCTTTAACTTTAATGCCAGTTGTTAGTAAATGTGCACGTCACTTATATCTTTATAAAACCTTTACATTAATTTCTCTCAGTGTTGTATTCTGTTTTAATATAGTCAGCAGATGAAATGACAAGTTATCATTCAAAACAAAGTAAATGATGTTGTTGAAAACATACATTTAAACCCAAAGAAAAAGACTAGAAGTCTTACCACACGCAAAACATATTTAGTCTTTATCTTTATTTAATCTTTTTTTTTTAAATTAGTATATATATATATATATATACATATATCTCAGGTGACTTAGTGGTTAGCATTTTCTCCTCTCAGCACTAGGGATTCCCGGTTCGAATCCCCATCTGGGTGGAGTTTCCATGTCCTCCCTGTGTCTGCGTGAGTTTCCTCCGGGTTCTCCGGTTTCCTCCCACAGTCCAAACACATGGATCAAGTCAGTTGAGTTCTCCAAATTGCCCGATATAGAGTGTGTTTGTGTGAGTGAGTGTGTCCAGTGATAGATTGGCACCCTGTCCTGGGTCTATCTGCCCAGCAACCGAAACGTTCTCCACTGGATGGGGATGGGCATGGGGAACCGTCCCCCCCCCCCCCGACTATGAAGGACATAGGATAGGATAATATACATATATTATCCTAATAATAAAATAATATCCTAATGATATAACAATATATCCTATTAAATCATATAGATATATAATCCTAGTAATATATAATGTTACTAATAATATAATAATATAGGACTATATAGGTATATTATACAAATAATAAAATAATAACCTAATAATACAATAAAATATCCTAATAAATAATATAGCTATATTATTCTAATCCTAATATATAATAATAATAATAATATAATAATATAGGATATAGAATAAAAGATATATAATAAAGGATAAATCGATGGCTGGATATATCTCGAGCACGTGCCAAAACAAACAAACGCTAATGCTACATGCTGACTTGCTCAGTTTACACCTAAACTCACTGTGTTTGATGAAGGTGAAGATAAATGAGACCTTTTCCACAGAGATGCTCGAATAATTGGAAGCACAGAATTATGTAGACTTAATAAATTTGGAACTAAAACCCGAGCTGAGTGCAGTCGCTGAGCTCCGGACCTACAGTTAAGGTGGCTAGCTTAGCAAACTCCATTCACAACAAGCTGCTCTGGAGCAAAGCATAACAATGCGAGTGTGTCTTTAATTTAATTAGAGTTTAGTTAGAGTGTATGATTTATAACAGAGAGAGCGAGACTTACTCAGATTCAGACATGACTGAAACCGTCAGCACAGCTGCACAATGACCACAATAAGAAGTGGTGATGAGCCGTTCGCCAACGATCCGGCTCTAAGAATCGGCTCTTTGAAGTGAACAATGAGAGTCGGTCGGGGGAACGACAGAAGTTGGCGCAATAAATAATTCATTCATTCATTATCTTCCTCTTCATCCTCTATTCTCTTCATCCAGGGGAGAACATCTCGGGCGCTGGGCAGATAGACCCAGGACAGGGCGCCAATCCATCGCTGGGCACACACTCACTCACACAGACACACTCTATATGGGGCAATTTTTAGAATTCAATTAACTTGATCCATGTTTTTGGACTGTGGGAGGAAACCGGAGAACCCGGAGGAAACCCACGCGGACATGGGGAGAACATGGAAACTCCACCCAGATGGGGATTCGAACCGGGAATCCCTAGCGCTGAGAGGCGAACGTGCTAATCACTAAGTCACCTGCAATAAATAATCCATCCATCCATTATCTTCCGCTTTATCCTCTGTTAGGGTCGCGGAGAAGGGGGGGGGCATTATTTCGGGCGCTGAGCTATCACTGGACACACACTCACTCACACATACACACTCTATATGGGGCAATTTGGAGAACTCAATTGACCTGGATGTGCTGGATGTGGTTTAGTGGTTAGCATGTTCTCCTCTCAGCGCTAGGGATTCCTGGTTTGAATCCCCATCTGGGTGGAGTTTCCATGTTCTCCCCGTGTCCGCGTGGGTTTCCTCTGGGTTCTCCGCTTTCCTCCCACAGTCCAAAAAGATGGATCAAGTCAATTGAGTTCTCCAAATTGCCCCATATAGAGTGTGTCTGCCCATATCTTATATTTTATAGTCTTGTTTTATATTTCTTATTTATTCACTTTTTAATTGCTTTTACTCTATAGCTGTAATTTTATATTGTTATAAATATATTTGTATAAGTTAAATTACTTTAGAGGGCGGCACAGTGGCTTAGTGGTTTAGCACGTTCGCCTCTCAGCGCTAGGGGTTCCCGGTTCGAATCCCCATCTGGGTGGAGTTTCCATGTTCTCCCCGTGTCCGCGTGGGTTTCCTCCGGGTTCTCCGGTTTCCTCCCACAGTCCAAAAACATGGATCAAGTCAATTGAATTCTCAAAAATTGCCCCATATAGAGTGTTTGTGTGAGTGAGTGTGTGGCCTGCGATGGATTGGTGTCCTGTCCTGGGTCTATCTGCCCAACGCCTGAAATGTTCTCCCCTGGATGGGCATGGGGAACCCCCCCCCGACCCTAATAGAGGATAAAGCGGGAGATAATGAATGAATGAATTACTTTAATTTCCATCCTGTGCTACTACAATCAATGTATATATGTGTAATTTGTGTGTACGATCCATGGTTCCAGGTTCCCCAGCATCGTACAGAGTGACCAGGTGAACCAGGATCCTTTGGATTTCTCTCTGAATGAGGTATAGAACTGCTGTCTTTGGTGGATGCTTTTTTTTTTATTTATTTTTTATTTTTTACAATTTTAATAACCACACCAGTCATCGGTTACTGCTTAAGTTGGAGCTATGTCTTGTCACAGTTACTATATAAACTCTTCCAGTGTTATTTTTTATCTATCCTAAGTACTTTTCCTGTCTTGTATGCGTCACATTTTTAGGTTAACTTTAGGTTCTGATCATCAGAGTACAGAGTAAAGGGGACGAACAAAGTAGAGAAACAGATGGACTACAGACTGGAATTGTAGAACTACAAACTCCATCCATATGGCCAGTGAAGAAACAGTAATCTATACCTAATAAAATCATGAGGGTAATATAGGGTAATTTAGGAAATAATATAAAATGATTATGCATCTTAAATCAGCAATTTGGAATTAATAAAATTAGCAAATGACTAAAAGAAATCAGAGAGGAGAGCAATAGAACAGTCTATATTTATAAAAAAGGCTTGAACAATACATTATGCAAATAATTTTATTAAACACAGAAAGTTGGCCAGCTTGTAAAAAAGTTTAGTTGTGTGTGTCATTATCGTTACAAACGTGGAAACATATTAGTATCCTGTGCTTTTGCGTGAATGTCATGATGCAAGCTGGGTGGTCGATCTTGCTCTACCTGGATTCTGAACCAGGCCTGAGTAAACTCATTTAACTTTGAGATGTGACTCCAAGACTTTTGCACAAAGGACTCTGGGGAAAAAAAAGAGAAACTGGTTAAAGAATTCAGCCCAGTGTGTAAGCTGCCAGGAAACAATACAGTCATTAAGACAGCATGAATAAAATAAGATATAGATATACAATAAGACTAATTAATATTTCTTTTTGCATGTTAAATCATTTTTAGTAAATATAAAAAAAATAGTTATTTTCCTTACTCCTTACCATACAGGTTCATAATTACTGTAGTAGAGAGTACTAATGAAGATTAATAAATGAGTGAAGTTTGTTTTTTCTGTGTTACTGTTTTAATGCATTCAGCCACATTGAGCCTTTTTCATATAACGTGTGTAGACTGTCCCCAAATTTATTTTAACCCCCCAATTCTGTTCAGAGTAACATACACTTTACAAAACCAGACATGGCTCTTTTATGCTTTTGATTTTTATATATAAAATAAACATGAGGGACAATATGAGGATCATCTTCCTTTGTCATATGTGATTTAAAAAACTGGTGTAAAGTGCTGTCCATCCATCCATTATCTTCCACTTTATCCTATATTAGGGTCGCGGGGGGAGGGGGGCAGGGACACCCAGGACAGGGCGCCAAACTATCGCTGGGCACACACTCACTCACACAGACACACTCTATATGGGGCAATTTGGAGAATTCAATTGACTTGATTCATGTTTTTGGACTGTGGGAGGAAAACGGAGAACCCGGAGGAAACCCACACGGTCACGGGGAGAACATGGAAACTCCACCCAGATGGTGATTTGAACCGAGAATCCCTAGTGCTGAGAGGAGAACATGCTAACCACTAAGCCACCCTTGGTGTAAAGTGGTTTTTAGGATTTTAGGATTTTACTCTGCAGAAACGTGTTGCCATATTCACATGAACATTAACAATTACATTTTATTTAAAGCTGTTATTGCAGAATATTTTTTGGTAATGTTAAACTTCTGCACAGGATTAAAAAAAAAAAACTTTAATCTTCAATAAAATGGCTGAAGGAAGTGTCTCTGCTACATGGCCACATATGATAAAGTTACTAAATGTGTCATTATTTAGCTAAAGGAATATATAAGGCGGCACAGTGGCTTAGTGGTTAGCACGTTCGCCTCTCAGCGCTAGATATTCCTGGTTCGAATCCCCATCTGGGTGGAGTTTCCATGTTCTCCGTGTCTGCGTGGGTTTCCTCCGGGTTCTCCGGTTTCCTCCCACAGTCCAAAAACATGGATCAAGTCAATTGAATTCTCCAAAATTGCCCCATATAGAGTGTGTATGCCTGCGTGTCTGTGTGAGTGAGTGTGTGCCCAGCGATCGATTGGCGCCCTGTCCTGGGTGTATCTGCCCAGCGTCTGAAACGTTCTCCCCTGGATGGGCATGGAGAACACCCCCTCGACCCTAATATAGGATAAAGCGGAAGATAATGGATGAATGAATATTTAATAAGTTCATTAGTAATAGAGGGCAAGGTGGCTCGGTGGTTAGGGCATTGGGCTGTCAATCTGAAGGTTGGGGGTTCACATCCCAGGTCCACTAAAGTTACCGATGTGGGTCCTTGAGCAAGACCCTTAACCCTCATTGCTCCAGGGATGTTGTGATGAACCCTGTGCTCACCTTGTAAGTCGCTTTGGATAAAAGCGTCCAATAAATGACCAAATGTAAGTGTAAATATAATAACTTTAACTTATTAGCCCACTTACTGTCCTCTGTGAGTGAGCGCGCCACCGTGAGACGCCTGTTTGCGCGCACGCTGCTCCGTCTGCCCAGTCCGTGGTTCCTGGACCGGACACAGTCCACGTACTGGTCCCAGAAAACCTGCGCCAAATCCCAGAACAGGGCGCTGTGTTTTCGGTTGTCAGAGGACTTGAGAAACACCATTAGGTCCCAGAAGTCAGGCACGGTGTGCGCTATGCGCGGGGAGCGCATCTCCAGCAGGAGCGCGGAGGCGCGGTCCCAGCAGTGCGCGTCCCCGCGACTGAGCGTCAGTGGGTCCACCTTGTCCGAGCTCTGGCAGCCTCGCGGGGACGCGCACACCAACGCCAGCAACAGCCCCAGCAGCAGCGGGCGCGCACGCAGCCCAACATCACCCATCATCTGCCCAAAAAGTCCCAAACAGAGGGACAGTGAGACAAGATACAGTTTGTTTAAAAACGTTAAGTTAATCGATTGATATCAAGGATTCAAGGATTCAAGGATTTTTATTATCACAATACCTAGTACTGCAGTACTGGTGAGTGAAAAACTTATGTGCAAGTACCCACAACTGTGCAAAAAAGCAATATTCACAAGTGTAAAGGAAAAATTATACAATAAAATTTTAATATAAAAATTTAAATATAAAATATAAGAAAGGTAAAAAAAATGCTTTGCTTATTGATACAGAATGACTCAATTAATTAAAACACAGAATGGAATAGGCAAAAGCAGTACGAATAAAATAATAAATCAATAAAGAAGGTGTTTAATAAGTGTTTAGTATGATAATGATTTGATTTAAAAAAATATATATCTTACCTTAGAGATGAACAGTCTGGACTGTTCTGACAAGACTGGTCTGTGAATATAGCTCAACGTCTGTGTCATTACGGAGGGTGGTCGTCGTATTATAAGTCCCTCACTGCGTTTACCAACGTTTGTCTATATGGATAAAGCTGATAAGAAATAGGGAAAAGACGTTTGCTTTATTATTTCTTAAAGAAACAATAGAGGAATGAATAAGGACAAATTTGATGTAGTAAAACCAACCTGAAAGGTAATAGAATTTAAGATGACTTAATACAGTGAGTGGTGGGATTATTACACAAGTGATGTGAGATATGCGTGATAGCAAATTAACTCTACAATTACTGAGGGCTTTCCTTAAAATCTCCATTATTTATTCAGTTTTCAAGCTGGAAAAATCTTGAGCTCATAGTGTGCAAAACGGGGAAACCAGCCTGAATATGTCACCAGAACACCAGAGGGTCAACAAGTATTACAAATTCTTTTTATTACAATATAATTCAGTGATTTTAATAATGGCTGTTAAATATTAACAAAAACATGAATTAAATAGTTGATTTTAAAAACAAATTCAACAATCAAACAATTGGTCTCTGCATTCTTAAATTAGATTTTTTGCCCTCTTCCTTCTTACACTAAAACTAGATTTCTTATGTTTTGAATAAATAATAATATTAATAGTACGTTTTGCATTTTGCATTCAAATATAATTATATACCCTATGTAATGCAAAGTGTTCCCTAAATACAATGCATTCACAGTCAGTCCTCCTATGGATAGCAAACATTCATTCATTCATTCATTCATTAGCACCCGCTTTGTCCTCTATTAGGGTCGCGGTGGGGTTCCCCATGCCCATCCAGGGGAGAACGTCTCGGGCGCTGGGCAGATAGACCCAGGACAGGGCGCCAATCCATCGCTGGGCACACACTCACTCACTCACACACACTCTATATGGGGCAATTTGGAGAACTCAATTAACTTGATTCATCTTTTTGGACTGTGGGAGGAAACCGGAGAACCCGGAGGAAACTCACCCGGACACGGGGAGAACATGGAAACTCCACCCAGATGGGGATTCGAACCGGGAATCCCTAATGCTGAGAGGCGAACGTGCCAACCACTAAGCCACCGTGCCGCCCGGATAGCAAACAATAATCTATAATAATCCATATATTAAGTTATTTTCACTGATTTAATTCATTCATTCATTATCACCCGCTTTATCCTCTATTAGGGTCGCGGTGGGGTTTCCCATGCCCATCCAGGGGAGAACGTCTCGGGCGCTGGGCAGATACACCCAGGACAGGGCGCCAATCCATCGCTGGGCACACACTCACTCACACACACACACACACACTCTATATGGGGCAATTTGGAGAACTCAATTAACTTGATTCATGTTTTTGGACTGTGGGAGGAAACCGGAGAACCCGGAGTAAACCCACGCGGACACGGGGAGAACATGGAAACTCCACCCAGATGGGGATTCGAACCGGGAATCCCTAGTGCTGAGAGGCGAATGTGCTAACCACTAAGCCACCGTGCCGCCCACTGATTTAACATTTCACAAAAATATGTATGTAATTGTTCATGTAATTTTGTGATTTGTTGTATTGACTGTTTGTCTTAATAAGCAGTATTCATCAAGCATAATGAGAAAAATGCCTAGATGATCTACTAATCATGAAGCCACTTAATATTAAATAACTGCAGCACACTGGGATCTCCCATCACTTGTCTGGATCTGTATCACGGAATCTATGTACAGTATTGGTGAAGTTGGCACTTTACAACTATAAGAATACTACAACCAGAAAAATTATTGAATAAATTATAAATATGTGCAACACCAAGTAACAGAACTAGTACATTTACTGCGAAATCATACTTATTATAGCAGACATCAAATTCAGGGATGCATGGTATACTACATGTTATCATACTCATACTAATCAAAAGATAGAGCCTGTCTAGTCCATATTTTGTTGTCTCGGACAACAATTTAGGTTATTTACCTAAATATTACACAACATACTGCGGCATTAAGGGTAAAGGTTATATGCTTTTCCCCTAGCTGCTCTTGATTGTGATTTAATAAATTGTTAAAATTGGTTTCATATTTGTTATTTTATTTTCGTGATTTACCAATTTCCTTTTATTTCAAAAGATAATATAATGATGGGCGGCACGGTGGCTTAGTGGTTAGCATGTTCTCCTCTCAGCACTAGGGATTCCCGGTTCGAATCCCCATCTGCTACATTCTTTCTTAAAGGAACAATAAAAAAAACTCTGTAGTTTATCCTTCATTGGAAAATATGTCACAGAAGAATGTTGTAGAGTATTTTTTTTTATAACTAATATAGTAGATGAGATCATTGCACATAAGGAACTATAGTAGTTGGGGCAACTGGAAATGGAATTAGACAGTTGTGACAACTGTTGTTAAGAAGAAATTAAATTAAATGTGATAAATGTTTCTATCGATCATGTATAGACAAAAGAAAACTAATATAAGAATATTTGTTATGGTCTGAAGACCAGAGCGAGGCGGATCCGCTACTCGGAGGAACGGGTACTGGAGACGGAGATTCAAATAGTGCAGGTTTATTTACAGTGAGAACACGTAGTGCACAGGAACACGACACAGACAGGGCGGCGGGTGATGACGTCACGGCGGGTCGGGTTCCAAATACGGGAGACGGTGTGAAGGGCACTTGACGAGGAGGTGACGACAGGATGACGAACTGCACACAGAACACAGAACACAAAACAGCAACCAGGGCGACAAGGTACAGGGCTTAATAGCGAGGTAACAGGGCAGAGACGGGGCTTGTAGTGTCGGGGCTTGGCAAAGGCGTGGCACGAGACAAACTAGCGGTGACGGGCAGGTAGTGCGAGGTATAAGTAGGGGAATGTGATAGGGACCAGGTGCTCGTGATTACGGGGGCGTGAAAGGGGGGGGGGGGGGGGGGGGGGGGGGGGGGGGGGGGGGGGGGGGGGGGGGGGGGGGGGGGGGGGGGGGGGGGGGGGGGGGGGGGGGGGGGGGGGGGGGGGACAGAACACAGAACACAAAGCAGCAACCAGGGCGACAAGGTACAGGGCTTAATAGCGAGGTAACAGGGCAGAGACGGGGCTTGTAGTGTCGGGGCTTGGCAAAGGCGTGGCACGAGACAAACTAGCGGTGACGGGCAGGTAGTGCGAGGTATAAGTAGGGGAATGTGATAGGGACCAGGTGCTCGTGATTACGGGGGCGTGAACACAAAACCCAACCCACACCACGTGACAAAACAAACCATGACAATATTAAGTATTTTAGGGCGGCACGGTGGCTTAGTGGTTAGCACGTTCGCCTCGCAGCACTAGGAATTCCTGGTTAGAATCCCCATCTGGGTGGAGTTTCCATGTTCTCCCCGTGTCTGCGTGGGTTTCCTCCGGGTTCTCCGGTTTCCTCCCACAGTCCAAAAACATGGATCAAGTTAATTGAATTCTCAAAATTGCCCCATATAGAGTGTGTCTGTTCGAGTGAGTGTGTGCCCAGCGATGAATTGGCACCCTGTCCTGGGTCTATCTGCCCAGCGCCCGAGACGTTCTCCCCTGGATGGGCATGGGGAACCCCACCGCGACCCTAATAGAGGATAAAGCGGAAGATAATGAATGAATTAAGTATTTTATTTAAAAAACTGTATAATATATAATAATATATCCTTTCAATCATTCATTATCTTCTGCTTTATCCTCTACTAGGGTTGCGGTGGGGTTCCCCATGTCCATCCAGGGAAGAACGTTTCGGGCACTGGGCGAATACACCCAGGACAGGACGCCAATCCATCGCTGGGCATATATAATAATAATAATAATAATAATAATAATAATAATAATAATAATAATAATAAGTATTTTATTTAAGAACTGTAGCAACATTTTTTGTTATTTGAACTTGTTTTTAGTTATTTGAACTTGTTTGTGTGTTTTGAGTTTAAGTAAAAATCTAAAAGTTTAATAACCTGCCCAGTAATTAATTAACACCCTGTTCAGGGTGTATCTGCACAGCGCCTGAAGCATTCTACCCTGGATGGGCATGGGGAACCCCCCCCCCCTCTCCCAAATGTCATTTTGTTTTAAGTCAGATCTGGTCTAAATCATGTCATCCTCAATGACAAGTCCTGTTCCTTCATCATTTACGTAATAGCACTGTGCACCAACTCAACAGACTGCGGATGTTGAACCTTGTGTTTTAAAAATCCTGAATGGGTCTTTAAGAGTAATAAGGAGTTTTCATCTACATGGGGGGTCTAGTGAAAGCCCCCCTCTTGGTTCCACACTGTACGTGACTGTCAGGAGCATGCTTTTAGTAAAATGCCACCTGAATGAGTGATGGCTGTGTAATTACAGCTTGAGGATGAGGCTTGTCGCATTGGGCTGGAAAGCCTCTCACAAACCAGTAAAAGGTTTATTAGTAGTTATATTGTGATGGATGTACAACCCACTTTTTTCTGTCACAGATGTATGAATGGGATAAAACCTCTAAAGCTTTATTAAATTATTTTAGCTGTGAATGATAAGGTCACAGTTATTACAGACAGGGAACATGACAGCACTGTCAGTGGGTTGAGTTGGTGAGTGGCAGAAACGTGCAAAATAAACCCCTAGTGGTGCTCAAGCACCTGCCCTTCTGCGGTAGCCTAATAAAATAAATATATACGTTAAATATCATACAGATTTTTTTTTTATCAATTTTGATGAATCGCACGCATCCAACAATGCGCGCATGCCTAATTATTTATGGTTTATTAGCAACACCAGCAATATTATAGCAATATGTCAATAATTATTAATATATATATATTTTCTTCAGTTTTTAATATATTAGTTATTGATGCATTGAGTTATTGATATATTGGTTATTAATATATTAAGTACTTTTTCATTTATCTTAAGCATTTGTAATATTAAAGTCTGTAATATTAATCCAGATTTTTGTATTTATCCAGCAGAGAGCGCTATACACACTAAATGACAGTTTGTGTGTATGTACAGTGTATATATTCATTTATTCATTATCTCCCGCTTTGTCCTCTATTAGGGTCGTGGGGGGGTTCCCCATGCCCATCCAGGGGAGAACGTCTCGGGAGCTGGGCAGATACACCCAGGACAGGACGCCAATCCCTCACTGGGCACATACTCACTCACACAGACACATTCTAAATTTGGAGAATTCAGTTGACTTGATCCGTGTTTTTGGACTGTAGGAGGAAACCGGAGAACCCGGAGGAAACCCACGCAGACACAGAGAGAACCAGATGGAGATTCGAACCGGGAATCCCTAGCGCTGTGAGGAGAACATGCTGACCACTAAACCACCGTGGCGCCCCAGTGTGTGTGTGTATATATATATATAACATTAAAAATAAAACTGAATAAACAAATTCTGTGCCAACTTTGAGGTACATCATTTTATTTTGAATGAAGTTCTGTACAGTTACAGTGTGTAGAGGTAATAATGGGGTGCTTGCCCTCTGCAGAAAGAGGAATAGTTAGAAATAATATTTCATGAAAATGAATAAGTGCATTAAAAACCGATTTTTATTTTATTTTTTTACATTTTTAAAGCTTTACCTGAAACATTAGACACAATAACTACATACCCCAACAAAATACATTCACCCCTAGAAAGTAAAATACATTCATCCAACTTAATTTCTACTCAGCTTTTGCTTTAAGCATGAAGTGCAACCTTTCTGGCTATATATTGCTCATATAACAGAAATCAAGGGGCCACGCTAACATTCTGAATTTGTAGCTAATGGCACATCAATTCATCCAAGAACCCTTAAACCTTGTGCAATATAAACATATTGTTTGCATAGTAAACAAAAGATGTTCTGAAGCTGACATGCACCCTTTATACAGTATCCATTTGTAGTATAGATTCATTATGGGTTCGGGGACTCCTTTATACAGTAAATAGTCCACTATCATGAACACATGCAGCAAAGCCAGTGTGCCCTACAGGGCTGGGAGAGAAAGAGAGCTCAGTGAAATGTGAAGAAAATAATGGAGTACATGTCTTCATGCTTTCAGGACAGAGAACAGACTGAATTCAGAGCTGTACTTATGAGTAATTAAGCACTTTAGAATAACTTCATAATGTTACTGCTAAATTAAAGTTGTAATGGATGTGAGTGAGGGTGTGGTAGCTCAGTGGTTAAGGTGTTGGGCTATCAATCTCAAGGTTGTGGGTTCAAATCCCAAGTACACTAATGCTACCAGGGTCGGTTCTTGAGCAAGGCCCTTAAACCCTCATTGCTTGAGGGGGCTGTATCATGACTGACCCTGTAGTTGGGGTAATTGTAAGTCGCTTTGGAAAAACTTTACGCATGTAATGATTTAATGTTTACAAGTCCAGTCCTGTTAGCCCTTGGTCCTTTTAAGCTCATAAATGAAAAGAAATACAGCTATTTTTAATTATACATACTGCAAGGAAATTATTATTCTAAAAAATACAAACACCTATTCTTATTCTTGTATACTCTTTGGCTCCAGCTCCAAAACAAAGGCCCCATTACACATTAGTTAGCATAATTAAGTTTATAACATGATTATACTCCAGTACTAGTTTTAGGCATGATGCTAAATCCAAGGTAAACAAACGACCTAAAACTCTAAAGATTTACCCATAACCCTTTCTTCACACTTGTAGGTGCAACACTAATGTTATTTCTGATTACTTCTATTGTCAAAACCTTTAGGATCTGTATTTAAAAGTTTTGTTTCACTTCATTTAAGAATCAGAAAAGCCTGAACATTTTTTAATTTAGAATCTGAGAAGTGCTGATGTTCTATCGTCGGAACTCAAGTGATATACGAGCTGAGCTTTTGGAATCTTTTAGCAGTAAGCATCTGTAGGCATTACGCTTTGAACAAAATTGCAAGAACAAATCATCTGAAATGTAAAAAAACGGACGAAGGGTTTGTCTTTAGGGCTGTCCAATCTGCTTTTACATAAATTTTGGACACCAATAATGTATTTATCCATTTATCTTCATTCATCATAGTATATAATCCTCTTCTAGCGCAGGGGGGGGGGTTGTTTCCCATGCCCATCCAGGGGAGAATGTTTCGGGCACTGGGCAGATGCATCCAGGACATGGCACCAATCTATCACTGGACACATTAACACACAGACACACTCTATATGGGGCAATTTAGAGCATTCAATTTATACGGCGACCCCGGAGGAAACCCATGAGGAGAGAAGGAGAACATGGAAACTCCACCCCGATTGGGATTCAAACCTGAATTAAATTTTTGTTGTAAATGTTGTAGATGAACAGTAAAACATTTAAGTTACATTCGATACATGCTTAATGCAAATAACGCAAAGACACGTCGAGTGCCAGTCTGACCAAATGTCTGCATTTTAAATAGCAGCCATACCTCTTCTGGTCCGACACATTTAAGCCATTATGTTTTTAAAAAATCTGTGCGTATGAGACCTCTCATAAAGGCTTGATTAGTTGCTTCATACATCTATTATGATGCTCCTGATATATAACGCAAGAAATAACCTGATGATGACTTCATCTCAATAAGATTGAGGTTAGAAATAGGACAGAAGTGAGAAGCAGCCGTCCGTCCTAAACAAGAAAGATGTGGTGGATTTTCTATCGTATTACTATTTTCAAGTAACATGTGTCAGAAAAGAGCAGCAGTAATTGCAGTCCAGCTGAAGATGGCTAAAGAAGCATTGAAGGCTTGCAGGTCCTCTTTCTCCATCAGATGGCAGAGGCGTTTGGGTCGTACCTGCGCTTTTTGACGTTTCTTGCCAATTAAGGCGGCAAAGAAAAACAAGAAAATTAGGTGAATATAAAATGTTTTACAGTAAACAAAGTGCATTTCAAAGTACATGTCGAAACCACTGTTCCGTTCTTCATCTGACTGATTTAATTAAAAGCACATTACAACATGAGAGGGAGATGTACTCAGTAACTCAGCACATCAAGTATTCAAATAATGACCTCGATGAGTTCCTTTAAATATATGTAAAAGCTAATGAATGAATATACAACCCCATTTTACATACAGCATTAAAAAGAACCTACGTTTTTCACAAGAAGGAACGGTGTTTGTACATGTCATACAAAAAATGCCTTTTTTTTTACTTTTTGCCAAGTTTCAAATTTACAGGGAAGCACAGCATGCATGTAGAATTAATGGAGTGAGATCATGCATCATATAAACAAAATGTAACTACAGTTCGCATTATCAAGAAGCAGAGATAATGCTTTTTTTCCTTTGAGAGGGAAAAGAGGAAAGAAAAAATGTTATGACATTCAGATTTCTCTGACCATGCCATGGTATGTCTATCTAGCATAAGAGTCCGATTTCTAGTGTAATCCAAGTGCGATCCAAGACCAGGGTTGCAAGATACAATGTCAAAAAAAAGCAAGGGTAATAATCAATGTTTAAAGGAAAATCCACCCTGAATAGCCTAATACTTAATGCACATTAAACAGCATGGTTTATTTCACCTTCTGTCTATTTTTATTATAATATTGAATTTACCCGGCCAAAAAAGTTTGTCTTTGATCATGTCATGCATCTGCGTGTCACAGTGATGTAGTTGTTAATGACATTAAATCACAACATAAAGGTCCTGGGCTCGATTTCCTAGTAAAGCCAAACAAAGGCGTTTCGGGCATTTTGTACATATGTACCTGCTCATCTAAAATATTGTATCCATTAGGAGAAAGTGAAATCACCTCAGCCAACCCCACTGACCCAAAGCTTAAGGCACTGGGATTACTGAATCTTGTGTTGAAATGATTTCTCGTGCTCCCTTACCCTTACATTCCAATTTTCCATCCATCCATTATATTCCACTTTATTCTAAATCAGGGTCGCGGGGGGGGGAGGGGGGGAGGAGGGGTCCCCATGCCCATCCAGGGGAGAACGTTCGGGTGCTGGGCGCTGGGCAGAAACACCCAGGACAGGACCCCAATCTAAGACTGGACACACAATCACTCACACAGCCAAGCACACATCCACACTCTATATGGGGCAATTTGAAGAACTCAATTGACTTGATCCATGTTTTTGGACTGTGGAAGGAAACCGGAGAACCCGGAGGAAACACACGCAGACACGGGGAGAACATGCAAACTCCACCCAGATGGGGATTTGAACCGGGAATCCCTAGCGCTGAGAGGCGAACGTGCTAACCACTAAGCCATCGTGCCGCCCATTCCAATTTTAGCTCAATAAATTTTGAAACGGCCGTCTGTGAATTCCTCGCTGATATAACCTACTCATTTAGTTACTCATCTGAATTTATCTTATTACCAAACCTCAAGCTGATTACCTTTAACAACTCCAAATCATGGACTCAAAAATTCAAAAGGCCAACTCTATTTTTCCAGGCGGTGTACATGACCTCTAACAGATTGTAAACTTTAGGTGTGCAGACAGAATTGTTTTTCTGCTGACTGCTGGTTGTACATCTATAGCGTTTCCTACAAGCTGAAGCTGTAGAACTCTGGGAAACTGAGCCACTGCTAGTCTACCTTTATAATAACAAAACAAAAAAATAAATACAATTTAATAAAAATAAGAAACTAATGACCCAAAATACATAACGTGGGGTGGAGTTTTCCTTTTTGCTGTATACTACATTGCAAATGCTCAGTGAGCCTCATTCCATTCACAGGAGGAGGTCAGTGGCAAAAAAAAAAAATTTACAGAAAAGACTGCTTATATCAACATTATTAGCATGTGTTTTGGTATATTCAGTGACAGAATCTTGCATTTATCATGAACTGAACTGAAGGTTAATATTTGACATGCAGATCAAGCGTCAAGCCACACTTCCAGGACCTCTGAGGTTCTGCTACAGTTTAATGTTTAATGTTTAAATGGATCTAGCATCTCAATGATCTCATGAGAAACACTGTGTCAGGACCTTGGAATTGTGTCACCTGTAGCAAAAGCTCGAGTTGTGGAGTGTGTGTGCGCGCCACAGAGATTTTCTAAACTGAAAAACGGCACAGGCCATTTCTTACTTAAAGCCCCAGCCTGTGCCCCCCAGCACTATGGCTGCCACCAGAATGGCTCCAGCGATGGAGCCGATGATCAGATTGGTGGCACTAGGACCTGTCATGTGAGGGGAGCATGGGAAAATGTATATTTTTACAAACTTACTAAATTACTAAATATTGTATCCAAGATTATACTCTTCAAATTAAAAAAAAGAACTACGGTCAAATCCAGAATCACTGGCACCATTACGTAAGATGAAGGCGTTGGTGGTTAAATAGCTTTATGTCACACATTCATCCGGGTGTAATATATTACTTTAATATTTAAAAATCGACTACTGTAAGAAATTAAATGATGAACCAACACTTGAAAGACAGACATGTCTCAAATTCTGCCATCCTAACACATGTTGGACAGTGTAAAGATACACAGTGTAATGACACCATGATACACCCAAAGACAAAATCCATGAACCAAAGCACATTTAAATTAACACAGCAATGATTAAATGAGATTTAATTTTTTGAACATAGCTAATCGATCTTGTTTCAATAACGAGGACGTGTGGTTACCACTATGCTTTTAATAAGACTTCCTTTATTGTGTTAGAATTTATCTAAATTAAGGGTTAGCACTACAGTGCTATTCACAAATCCTGGCATCTCTTTCAACGTGGACAAATTGTACCGTTTTAATTGATGTTTGTTTATTTGAAATATTAACCCAAAAAAAGGCAATTTTTAAAATAAAATAATAAAGACAACCACAATAATTCAAAAACTATTTGAAAAACTGTGGAATGTGGAAACTATATAAACTATTCATCCAGCCATCCATCCATTATTTTCCGCTTTATCCTCTATTACGGTCTCGGGCGCTGGGCAGATACACCCAGGACTGGGCATCAATCCATCGCTGACTATATAAACTAGATCGGTGTATTTTCTTTATTCATATTGTATAGTTTACAGTTCACCTGAGCGATTTTCTGTTTCATCCAAATAAAAATGTGTTCTAAATCCTACACAGTTCTGAATCCTATAGTCATCTTTTCACTTAGACTACTAAATGCAGAACTGTTTTAGACTTGTGTACACGCAATGACCGTGGTCTATACACACTGAATACACAAATGACTGTCTGTATTGCAATCTTGGAAAACCTACAATCAAGGACAAGCCTTTTTCTTATGCAAAGACGCCTGTCTTTTTAGGCATTTTTAAAGGACAAACACTACTTTTCTGTCATTTTTGCAACAAAATTCTGCACAAGTACTAAATGCATAGAAGCCAACAATTATGACCCACAAAGATTTCTGTTCACAGTACAATTTGTCTTATTATTGCATGACAGACAACAGGAATATTTGGTTAATAATTTGCATAAAAGGATAAAGAAAGGATAATTAATTTTAAATATTTAGTGTCTTTAACTGTAAAGAAGACTGTTTTTAAATAGTATTAATATATAGTGAAGCTGGTTATAATAGTCTCATTTCTTTTTAGAGATAATAAATACCGAAGCAGTCTATATTTAAGCTTATCATTTATCAAGCCATTAGTTACGGATCAGTGAAATGGAACATTTTATTGTGCAGGATGGGTGTAGAAAACCCCATATGAGAAAGCTAATAATCCATAAACGGTAAAAAATAAAAGAAAAACCTGAACAAATAAAGGACATGTTATATACTGCAAATTCTGCAAAAAAAACCCTGCCTATATACATGATAACAGATAACATGTAATTAATATACAGTGTATATATATATATATATATATATATATATATATATATATATATATATATATATATATATCTGGTATTGATTTATATTCAACAACTAAAAAGATTAATTAAACTCAATCAATCAATTTAATGAGGTTAATTAATTTAAAGCTGTTGGATGAGCAATGTTGTTTGTAAGAGAGCTTCAATCCACTTTACTCGCTGCAGCTAATGTAGGTAATCGAACGCTGCACAATGCTATAAAGATATATTTCACATGTACCAGCCTCCCAGAAGACTCTGATATAAACGGCTTAAGTAATGTATTATATTACGAAGTTGTTATCGAATAGCTGCATTGATTTTATATTGTACTGCAGTTTAAATCAGCTTAAAGCCATGCTGTCTGTGTCATCTTTATCGCAGTCTCAATATGTTTGGTGTTACTTAGGCTAAACCGATTTCGAACGTTCCTCGACAAAGAATGAACACACACCATGCAATTTACTACGGTGAATCCCAACGACAAGGAATTTTAGTTTCGAGTGAGATGAACATCAGTAGCCACAGTCTTAACAACAAGGGAAAATAAGGTGAAGTCTTAAAACTTAAGCACTGAAACATTTAGAAATCAAAATATTTAAACATTACACACTAAACACCAGACATATATACACACACACACACACACACACAAGTACACAAACCAATACACAAATGCATAGACAGAGCCACTGCACTGTCACACACAGGGCAGCAGCACCATGGAAGTAATGCTTACTCAATTCCCCACCCAGTGCCTCCAAACAGAACCCCAAGGGCCAGAACAGTCCCTGCTAGAGCCCCTATCAGCCTGTTAGTGGCAACACTTGCTGTGCATGAGAAAGAAGGAGTGTCATTATCAGCCTAAAAAATATTTTGCCAAAAGTAAAATTTCACTTTCTTCTTCTTCTCTAAAGTAGTAGATCAACGGGCCATGTTCTGAATTTAACGTCTTCAGTTTCACACTTCTATTAATTTATAACTGAAATAACCAAATCTGAAAAACAGTCAAGGTAAAATACAAATTTTTACTTTATAAAGTTTATTTTAGGTATTAGTTTGAAATATCCATCCATCCATTATCTTCCGCTTTATCCTATATTAGGGTCGCGGAGGGGGGGTAGATACACCCAGGACAGGGTGCCAATCTATCACTGGGCACACACTCACTCACACAGACAAGCACACATACACTCTATATGGGGCAATTTGGAGAACTCAACTGACTTGATCCATGTTTTTGGACTGTGGGAGGAAACCAGAGAACCTGGGGGAAACCCACGCGGACACGGGGAGAACATGGAAACTCGAACCGGGAATCCCTAGCGCTGAGAGGCGAACGTGCTAACCACTAAGCCGCCCTTGTTTGAAATATTTTTTTTAAATTAGGTTTTATATAACAATTACTGTTGCACATGAGTGCATCTGATTCTGATGCATGCACAATCCTTTATGGTGTGTAAAGCTGACGTATTTCTTTTTTTTACTGCACAGGTTAATGTGAATGTGTGAATATTCAGTGGTAAAAAAAAAGAAAAAGACAAACCCCGTGGTCCTTCATCTTCACTGGGTGCAGACTCTTTAGGGGGGTCAGGTATGCTGCAGTCAGTCCCTGCCCATGTAACCTCACACGTACATGTTCCCTCATTATTGCAAACCTGCGAAGCAAAGAAGTAGTTCCGCAGTTTTACATGACATTCACAAATAGATTGTTAGTTTTTTACATATGAAGAAATGCTATTTGTAATCCTGAAGTAAAAACGAAACGCTAACCCCATGGTTTGAGCAGATATGGCCATGGGGATCAGTAGGACAGGCACTCATGTTGAAGGAGTGGATGGGCAGACACTTGCGGTCAAGGCACATCATGGCCGGTCCGCATGGAGTCCCATCCTCAACATATCCCAAATCAGTGTCATCATCCAGCAATACATGACCACCACTGAGGCATGGAAAATAAGGAGAATTTTGATTTCTACAGTGCAGTGGTCAAAGAAAAAAATGTTTGTGTCACTAAACTAGTACAATCAAAATAATGATCATATGTAGGAATATGATTTTTAAATGGCTGGTGTACTACCACATTTTGGGAGGAGTTCTTTAAGCTCCTACATAAACTGACATTATTTTATTCTCCATAAAAATACAATAGATGTAAATATCAAGTATCCAGTAACTTTTACATTTACTTTAAAAAGACTTTACAATGTTTTTTTCTCACCTGCATTCCATCAGTGTGCCCTGGTGGTTAAAGGTAGTAAGTGTGATGTCGCCCTTTATTCTTCCAATGCGAGGAGTTTTTCCAACATTAGTACATAACAGAGACCCACAGAATACATCACTGTAAGAAGAGATATACAACTGTTTTAACACAGAGCCACTACAACCCCATGTCTAAACACCTTGAACATTTTCCACAAAAAACATGTCAATGGAAATATTTAAGCAACTGATGAAAATACAAATAAGATACTTTGAATGTTGTTCCTCACAAGCATGATTGTATTTTAAAATTAGACGTCTGCATTTTTGCTGTACATATTAGAACAGCTGTGTGGTGTTTCATGATTTTACAAATCTAGAGATAGGATAGTGGGCGGCACGGTGGCTTAGTGGTTGGCATGTTCTCCTCTCAGCGCTATGGATTCCCGGTTCAAATCCCCATCTGGGTTGAGTTTCCATGTTCTTCCCATGTCTGCGTGGGTTTCCTCCGGGTTCTCTGGTTTCTTCCCACAGTCCAAAAACATGGGTCTTGCTCAAGGACCCACATTGGTAACTTCAATGGACCTGGGATTTGAACCCCCGACCTTCTGATTGATAGCCCCTACCCTATTATACAATATTATTTTAAATCATACACCCAATATGTGCCTAGTTAAAATTCATATTTTCACTGGACATAATAAATTATCATAATATTTATTGTACAGAATTTCTATCTATCGACATTAGGTGTCTTGATTTGGAACAGAACACTTAAATACTAGGTAAGAAAAAAAAATGCATCTGGGTTTGAGTTAAAACAAAGCTCTTTACATTTTTTATTTTTAAATTTGAGAGGGCGGCTTAGTGGTTGGCATGTTCTCCTCTCAGCGCTAGGAATTCCCGGTTCGAATCCCCTTCTGAGTGGAGTTCCCATGTTCTCCCTGTGTCTGCATGGGTTTCCTCCGGGTTCTCTAGTTTCCTCCCACAGGTTAAAAACATGGATCAAGGTTAATTGAATTCTAAGTGAGTGTGTGCCCAGCGATAGATTGGCACACTGTCCTGGGTGTATCTGCCCAGCGCCCGAAACTTTCTCCCCTGGATGGGCATGGGGAACCCCCCGTGACCCTAATAGAGGATAAAGCGGAAGATAATGGATGGATGGATAGAGATAGGATATGAAAGCAAATGCATTCTGTAAGTACATCCTGTTGAAGCACATGGAGGATGAAAATCTATTCATGTCAATCTTGCAGTTAATAAGCCTGTGCATTAAACTCACTGCTTTCCGCACTGCACATATTTCTCCCCATCTTCCCCACAGTTCCCTTTCAGTGATCCTTCTGTGTTTAGCTTCTCATAGCAGAACTTCTCTGAACCTTCTGATTCTGCACATACAACAAAAATAAAACAGGAGTAAGCGGTGAAAGAAATGATATGGACAGTCCTAAAGCATTAGAACAAAAAGCGTGGTCTACAAAATAAAAGACTACATGTTTTGCTTAAAGCAAACCACTAGGTCTGTTTTCAAAGTGTCACATTATTTCATGCCATACTACTTTCAAGTTGCTAACACAGAGCAATCTCAAAAGTACTGTGCCCTCCAGCTTTGGTTTAAATAAAGCCTTATAATCTATATATAACTCATATGACCTTTCTACACTGATTTGTATTACAGCTCATGTGCATTCCACACCACAGTGAGGTGAGGATGCATGATTAGTATGCTGAAATACAATGCCTCCTGCTGCAGGCATACTGTATATGTGACAGGACTATGAGGCTGTATATAATAAAAGAAGTAAATGCAGGAATTTGTACGCATCATGTATAAGAAGCATTAAGTATACAAACATACATACACATAGTATCACATAGTATTAATCTGTGGTAGTATGTCAGTAGCACTAAGTAACAATGTGTAGAATAAACTGCATTACATTTACATTTAGTCATTTAGCAGACGCTTTTATCCAAAGCAACTTACAAATGAGAACACCACAAGTCAGAAGCCATGGAGAAAAAAACAACTATACTGTAAATACATCAAACCTGATTGTTATTCGAAGCTGCGGCCCCTCCCCCCTTTTATTATTATTATTTTTTCTCTACAACAGGTATTTGTTAAAGAGATGCGTCTTCAGTAGGTTCTTAAAACTGCTTAGTGATTTTGCCTTATTGACAGAGTTGGGAAGTGGTGAACGCCACGGAGTGAGAATGAGCTCCTCGGTGAGGTGGAATCGCCATGCGGCAATCATCACTGGAGCGAAGTGAACGAGTCGGAGTGGATTTTGAAAATATAGAGTGAAGGTAAGAGGGGGCAGATCCAGAAATGGTTCTATAGGCCTGAGTTAGTGACTTGTACTAAATGAAGCAGCTACAGGGAGCCAGTGGAGGGAGAGGAGTAATGGAGTGACATGAGTTCGCTTGGGCTGGTTAAACACAAGTCGGGCTGCAGAGTTTTGAATTAGTTAAAAAGGTCTGATTGTGGAAGCTGGGATACCGGTGCATTACAATAATCAAGCCGGAATAGAACTAGGGCTTGAACAAGCAGTTGGGTAGCATGTTCAGTCAAAAAGGGTCTGATCTTCCTTATGTTGTAAAGAAGGAATCTGTAGGAACGGGCGGTTTTAATAACATGATCAGAGAGTTTAAGGTGGGAGTCTATTGTGAACCCAAGGTTCCAGACCAAATCGGTTGGGGAGATTGTGGAGCCATCAATTTGGAAGGTAAGGTCATGATGGATTGAGGGTTTAGCTGTCCGTAAGGCAGAATCACTAAACATTAATATATAGTATATAGTTATAGTATGCAGTCTACACTGGAGTGTTATGTAGAATACTGTGTGTGATAAAACTATGGTACACAGTGCTAATTTTAATCAAAGCCTTTGTTTGACTGGTCTATGTAACGGCTTTAGTACAAGTCAGTAAAGAGCTTTGGTTTACTGAAACAGGCCACTCACTTGTCCCCCACACATATTTGCACTGACTTTCTCTGGTCTTACACTGTCCACTATAGCAGCGACCCTGAGTGTACAAAAAGAGAATTGTAAAGCATGGTTCATTTAAAGAAAAAGCATCTTTTTTATTAAACAAAGAGATAAATACAGTGTTTTTTTATATTTAGAAACCTAAATATAACTCACAGTATATGGTGTTACCTTATTAAGACTGCAAAAGTATCCATCTTGCTTGTGTAGATTAGGTGGGCACTGCAGGGAGAACATTCACATCACTTCTAGCATTTAAAATGTCTATTTTAATTTTCATAAAAGAACCAGAAGCATTTTCCTGTAGTGTCATGCATGTTTTATAATTCACTAAACTATTAGCAGTAATTTAATGTGTGTTAAATTACTGCTTTAGTAATTTAACACACATTAAATTATGTTGTGTGTTGTATGTGTGTTGTATGTATTTTATATATAATTAATGGCCTTTTAAAGGAAATGAGCAGAGCAAAATGCAGCCACCAACCTGTCCTGAGTCCCCTGAGCACGTTTCTGAAATATCACAGTCATTCACTGCATAGCGACAGTTGTAGCCTCTTGGGTAAAACTGTAAAAAAAAAAAAAAAATGAACATACAAATAAATCAGTGCATCACACACACAGAAGCAGTTCAGTTTTAAAAAGTGACTTTCAGAGTATTGTCGCCTGTTTTATAAATGGCAGACATGTAAAGATGATTAAAGCCTGCATGGGTAAGAAACCTCATTATACCAGGAGCTGGCAGAACATTTAAGTTTTTTTTAAGCAGACATTTTTATCCAAAGAAACTTTGTAAGAAATGTAGGAAACTTACATTGTTAACTTTAATGGACATGGGATTTGAACCCACAACCTTCTGATTGATAGCCCCTACCCTATTATACCATTCATTCATTCATTATCTTCCGCTTTATCCTATATTAGGGTTGCGGGGGGGTTCCCCATGCCCATCCAGGGCAGAACGTTTCGGCACTGGGCAGATAGACCCAGGACAGGGAGCCAATCTATCACTGGACACACACTCACTCACACAGACACACTCTATATGGGGAAATTTAGAGAACTCAATTGACTTGATCCATGTTTTTGGACTGTGGGAGGAAACCGGAGAACCTGGAGGAAACCCACGCGGACACGGGGAGGACATGGAAACTCCACTCAGATGGGGATTCGAACCAGGAATCCCTAGTGCTGAGAGGAGAACATGCTAATCACTAAACCACAGTGCCGCCCATTATACCATATTATATTAAATCATAAACCCAAGATGTGCTCAGTTACAATTCATTTTTTCACTGGACATAATAAATAAACATAATATTTATTGTACAGAATTTATATTTATCTACATTGAGTGTCTTGTTCTTTCAAATACTAGGTGAGAAAACAAATTGCAACTGCGTTTCAGTTAAAATATAAAGATATTTACATTTTTATTTTTAAATTTCAGACCAGGGCGGCACGATGGCTTAGTGGTTGCACGTTCGCCTCTCAGCACTAGGGATTCCCGGTTTGAATCCCAATCTGGGTGGCGTTTCCATGTTCTCCACGTGTCTGTGTGGGTTTCCTTTGGGTTCTCTGGTTCCCTCCGACAGTCCAAAAACATGGATGAAGTCAATTGAGTTCTCCAAATTGCCCCATATAGAGTGTGTCTTTGTGAGTGAGTGTGTGCCCAGCGATAGATTGGCTCCCTGTCCTGGGTCTATCTGCCCAGCGCCCGAAACGTTCTCCCCTGGATGAGCATGGGGAACCCCACTGCGACCCTAATATAGGATTAAGCGGAAGATAATGAATGAATGAATGCATGGTATCATAGGGTAGGGGCTATCAATCAGAAGGTTGTGGGTTCAAATCCCATGTCCATTAAAGTTACCAATGTAAGTTGATAGTCATGTCCTGTCCTGGGTGTATCTGCCAGCGCCCAAGACGTTCTCCCCTGGATGGGCATGGGGAACCCCTAATAGAGGATGAAGCGGAAGATAATGGATAGATGGAAATTTGAGACCAGCAGAAAACAGACAGACGCTTTAGAACTGAAATCAGTAAAATCATGTGCAACTCACCAGACAGGTGTTGTTGCAGCAGGGGCCATCACTGCAGTGTGCTCCGTTTGATAAAGAACATTTTTTACAGCACCCATTAAAGCATTCCTATAATAAACACACACAATATTGTTTTAATCGCTCATAGAATTCAGATTTAATGTGTAACTGACAATACAATACTCAACTATTAGGTGATGATATACTTATAATAACTGAGTTATGTAAGGCGAGTTATGTAACTGTATGTAAACTCACAGCTCGGACTCCACAGTCACACTCCTCTCCAACTTCCACATAGCCATTCCCACATTCAGTCTGCTCAAAAAGCTAAAAAACATTATTATTTTCATTTCGTAATTCATGCGTCATTGCCCCACCTTACAAGAACACTTCAGAAAGTCTATTGCTTCTTTAAATTAGAAAATCAACTGTCAGTGTGGATCAAGTTCACTATAATGAAGTCCCTAAGCACTGTCTCTGAAACATGACAATCATCTCATGTGCAAAACCTTGTTTCTGTGCAATCTGTTGTCTTTTATAGTGTTTTTATTGTCTTCCTTACTGTATTATATGTCATGTACATATTTTATTTAGTATAATCTGATTTCTATTTCTATTATTCATTCATTCATTCATTATCATCCGCTTTATCCTCCTTTAGGGTCGCGGTGGGGTTCCCCATGCCCATCCAGGGGAGAACGTTTCAGGCGCTGGGCAGATAGGCCCAGGACAGGGTGCCAATCCATCGCTGGGCACACACTCACTCACACACACACACTCTATATGGGGCAATTTGGAGAATTTAATTGACTTGATCCATGTTTTTGGACTGTGGGAGGAAACCGGAGAACCCGGAGAAAACCCACGCAGACACGGGGAGAACATGGAAACTCCACCCAGATGGGGATTCGAACCGGGAATCCCTAGCGCTGAGAGGCGAACGTGCTAAACCACTAAGCCACCGTGCCGCCTTATTTCTATTATATATATTTAATTACTTCTCTTAATTGATATATTAGATTTATCTTTTTATCTTTTCCATTTGCTGTCACTTTGCTGCTGAGAATGTCATATCTTATCTTATCTTATTTTCATAACCGGAACTGTTCTGCTGTCTGTTTTTATCTAAAGGAAATCATAAAAAGGGGAAAACATAAGCCATAGAAGGAAATAGTGACATAAGGAATGGATTAATCTGCTGTTGGTGCAATAGAATCAGAAAAAGCAATAGAATCAGGGGCAATTTAATACTTCTGATGTGGTAGCAACCATAGTGTCCAGAGGAAACCTACACAGGCATTCGATGATTCGAACAAAATGTAAAATCAAACCCTGGATCTTTTTTTAACATTACATTATATTTATATTTGGTCATTTAGCAGAGACTTTTATCCAAAACAACTTGCAAAGCAAGCACAGGGTTGGCCACAGCATCCCTGAAGCAATGAGGGTTAAGGGTCTTGCTGAAGAATCCACATGGGTAACGTCAGTGGGGATTTGAACCCACATCCTTTAGATTGATATCCCAACACCCTGAGCTTCCATGCCCATGCCCATTTTACTATAAAGCAGAAGCACTAATGACTAATTGCTTATCACTTATATGTGATCTGAAGGTTGGGGGTTCAAATCCCAGGTCCACTGAAGTTACCAGTGTGGGTCCTTGAGCAAGACCCTTAACCCTCATGGTCCAGGGATGTTGTGATGAACCCTGTGCTCACCTTGTAAGTCGCTTTGGATAAAAGCGTCCAATAAATGACTAAATGACACGTTTGTTATTAACTAAATCATGTACCTTAACCAGGTTGCTAGAGCCTTCGCAGGAAAAAGCCTCATAACATCACTATCTCAGATACATAACAGTGGATTAATGATGTTAAGTGGCGTTATGTTATCTGACATAATTTAATCAAGTAGTTAGAAAATATAGGCGACACAGTGGCTTAGTGGTTAGCATGTTCTCCTCTCAGCACTAGGGATTCCCGGGTCGAATCCCCATCTGGGTGGAGTTTCCATGTCCTCCCCGTGTCTGCGTGGGTTTCCTCCGGGTTCTCCGGTTTCCTCCCACAGTCCAAAAACATGGATCAAGTCAATTGAGTTCTCAAAAAATTGCCCCATATAGAGTGTGTGTGTGTGCATGTGTGAGTGTGTGCCCAGTAATAGATTGGCGCCTGTCCTGGGTGTATCTGCCCAGCGCCCAAAACGTTCTCCCCTGGATGGGCATGGGGAACCCCCCCGCGACCCCGATATAGGATAAAGCGGAAGATAATGAATAAATGAATGAATGAATTAGAAAATATATTTGCAGACGTGGTTTTAAAGTTCTGGCTGATTGTGGACTGGCTGCTTTTAATTCCAAATGAAGTGGGTATGAATAATTTAGAAAGAAAATGTGGCCTGCACTGATTACGAGCTCTATAGAAAAGCTACGGCAAACTTAAGTGAACTTTATTTACACGATTTAAGCAGCGTAAATATTTTGCATATTGACTGTAATGACGATTATTGGATCAATCAGAAGAAAGATTCACATCCAAGTGGCTCTTACCTTAGTGGGTCTGTTGAAAAGGCATGATCCTCCTCCTTTTAAAAGAAACTCTTTGTAATCAGAAATGCTGCACTTAGAGAACTTGCGGGGATGCTGTACTCTGCATGAGAGAATGGAGATACATGGGGAGATAGAGACTATAATGAAATAAAAGCTCTATTTGAGTGATTATGAAATCAGAATAGTCAGTGATATTGTTATGCTTATTTGATGTGTACCACATTATTAGTGGTGCTGGTAAAAACGCTACAGTTCACTTTCTGCAGCTGAACACCTTGATGGTATCAAAAGCAGCTGGCTAAACAATCACAGCATTTCATCGCACAATACCCACAAAGCATTATTGACTGGGGGGAAGGATAAACACACTGTGGTGCATCAGAATAATTAAGCTGTGTCGGAATAACAACAGTCTTCACGATCCCCCTCTGACTGTGTACTCTGTCATTATAATCCCAGGTGCAAAAACCGTGTAGATGTGTGTGGAGTAGCACTCACTCACCCTGTGTCCTCCATGATGCAGCCCACCCACGAATCCACACATCCACACTCCTCTGAAAACAGGCAAAAAACATAAAACATACAGCAAATATACTGTACTTTTATTATGTCTCTAATAATATGCACAGGAGCATCTATGTCACCAGGGTACAAACTGTGCCCTCCTCACAGGTAAAAAAACTGCAAATATTCGCCAAAGATACAATATCTTGGAGTGTGTCTGTGGGAATTCTTGCCTGTCCATTAAGAGGAGCAATTGTAAGGTTAAGCACTGCTGTTGGATAAAAGGCCGTTCTTACAATCAATTTTGTATTGTCAATACATAGATATATGCACTGTGTCAATAAATTACTTATTAATTAAATGCTGTGCTTTATTATTAGCTATTATTAACTGCCTTCCTTGTCTGTTTCTTTTGAGGTGTGACCGGCTTCCTGGAGATCTTCATCCATGGCTCTGTTGACGAATACTGGATGAAACCTGAATATAAATTGGACTGGCGGTCCTGCAGGGCACCCTTAATGGACTCACATATAGTTTTCCAGTTTTTAGTTTTTCCATTTGTTTAATATCTGGACATGGCCGTCCTATATTGTTGTTGCTGCCTGGCCGCTCAAGGAGGATGAGTTCCCCACTGAGTATTGGTCCTCCCAAGGTTTCTTCCTTGAATAACAACATAAAAGGGAGTTTTTTCTTGCCACTGTCGCGTCGGCTTGCTCTTTAGGGGTTTAATGGCTTTTCATTCTGTAAAGCTGCTTTGTGACAATGTACTGTTGTAAAAAGCGCTATAGAAATAAATAACTTGACTTAACTTGATATATTAATTTAAGTACTGACTTGTAATGTTCTCATTTGTAAGTCACTTTGGATAAAAGTGTCTGCTAAATCACTAAACGTAATTAATTTGAAAAAAATAGATAATAATGATAAATATTAATTAGAAAATACATATATACATACACACATTATATATTATATATAAATATTATTATGTGTGTGTGGAGTAAGGATGGTGTTTTTGTTGTTTTGTAGATTATAAGTATGTGTGTGTGTGTGTGTGTGTTGGGGGTGATAATCAGGTTGTTTACTCACTGTCCTGGTGTGTGTAACGCTCATGTACATATATAGCTTCACTGGGGGCTGATGGACCATCTCATAATAAAATGGCCAGTTTCTGTTTTTCTGTAAGAGTTCTAAAGCTGCTCACCTCTTTCTGTAATTGATTAAAGTATTTTAATGTATTGTAATGGTGGTGTATTTAGACCTGCCTCTCCTCTTCCTCACTGTGTGGCAGTGAACACAGTCGCTCCTCTTTGGAGAACACTTAATGAGGATCTGTCTCTGCTTCACATCTCAGACAGGGAGGAGATATGTGGACAGGGTGTAGTCATGTCTTAGGATCATCACTATCTCTATTCACAGTTATCTACAAGGTGCCAGATGGGGACGTCAGGGCTCTACATAGATCTCCATCTTTTAAACTTCATGGTTATACGCATGGTTCATTACACTTGTGGTAATAAAACCTAATAAAACATGTGACTTTAATGTGACGGTTCATGTAGTTTAGACATATAATTTGTTTATACGTACTGTTTTTGCTGGATGCAGGATCCCATTGAATTCCCAGGTTTTGAGACAGACTCTGAGCCAGAGATACAGCCACTGCCCATGTTGACCCAAACTGTTAACAATACAAGTAAAAGACCATACTTCAATTAACTTATTTGTTTTTTTCCACTACATAATAACACTGAATATACAACAACCACTACAAATGGAAACCTCATTCCAACCTCGTTTACTCCAACACCACGGCTGACTGAACACATGCCACCGAAGAACGCAGCACTGCTCTGACGGTAATGAAATGTCACATTGCTGCATGGAAACACAGAAAGAGTCAGTGAACTGCAGGAACACAACTGTAAAACAACCACACTGATTCAAACTAAATGCTGTGTGTATGGGGGAAAAGATGCAACTAAGTCGTCCCTCATCAGCCTCTTCCGTTCCCTCGTCCCAGAGGTAATCTCTTAATCAGCCACTAGAGGTTGCTGTGGTACTCGCATTGAATAATCGGAATACTATCTGCCCAAAGGTATCTGTGAAATGCTCAAATCCATTAGACTGTATAACTGTCCCTATTTAAACAGTCAAATTTTGAATGAGAAAGACTTACGAGAACAGATGCACAGCATCAGCGTGTTGTTGGATGTGCTGCTGTCGGTATTTGGAGAAATCCCGCAACATATCCAGAGGCATCACACTGATTGGAATATGGTCCTTATCAGTCCAGATTTCCAGGCCAACTAGGACCACACGTGTGTTTAAGTGTTCTTTAAAAATCTTTTTTTTTCCCCATAAGGAAAAAAAGAATGAGAGAAAGTGAATACAAAGAATACAAAGTGAGGAGGAATGAAAAATGCAATACGAGAACACCAAGCGAGGCACAGCAAATACATGAAAGAAAGCAAAAGCAAGCGAACGAGGGACAGATCACATAAGGAGATCCACAAATGTGAAGGCTTGCAAAGAACAAAGAGATACAACACTTTCGAAGAGTGAAAGAAGAATGGAAGTTCATTGATTAGCTTCAAGAAATCTTCTGTAATGAGTCTAACCAAACTAAGTATACTGTGGAGAATTAATTTATAAATCAAAGTACTTTTATCAAATTAAAGCTTTAACAAGCACATGCATACATGAACAAGGATCTGCAGTTTTCAGAAATAAAACTTTATAACTCACAGCATCCACCAGGTTGGTTATAGACTTAGCGAAATTCCGTGTTGGCTGCTTGGTCTTCAGTCTTTTAAACTGTATTAGGAATGAAGTTTTAACTTGTATTTAAAAAAAAAATATATATATATATATATATATATATATATACACACACATATATGAATAAGCTGAATAAGAGACGTTTCTAACAGATTCTGCACGTGTTTACTATTTTCTTATATTAAATTTGTACAGAATATAAAAGGTGCAAATTTTGGTACTTCTCAGGCTGACATGTTTTTATTGGATGGCATTGAGTGGCATGAGGCAAACCATGAACTGTGTGGACCTTTGCAAAACAAACCTTTAAATCTTAAAAATGAATTGAAGACATTTATCAAGCCTATAAAAAGTGGTAACAAATATAACTAAATAAACACTCATACTGAGCAGTGTAAATTATTTCGAAGTTTTCGGGAAAAAAAATTGTGTCTTCTTGGATTTCCTCCCACGGTCCAAAAAAGCCAGAAAATTGGACATACCAAACCACCCCTAGGTGTCAGTGATGGCCTAGCTTTGCCTTAGAATTATTAAATATATATAAATATTATATTCATTCATTATCTACCGCTTTATCCTCTATTAGGGTCGCGGGGGGGTTCCCCATGCCCATCCAGGGGAGAACGTTTCGGGAGCTGGGCAGATACACCCAGGACAGGGCGCCAATCCATCGCTGGGCACACACTCACTCACACAGACACACTCTATATGGGGCAATTTGGAGAACTCAATTGACTTAATCCATGTTTTTGGACTGTGGGAGGAAACCGGAGAACCCGGAGGAAACCCACGCAGACACGGGGAGAACATGGAAACTCCACCCAGATGGGGATTCGATCCGGGAATCTCTAGAGCTGAGAGGCGAACGTGCTAACCACTAAGCCACCATGCCGCCCTAAATATTATATATTTTTAAAAAACTGTCTGCGCTGAAAGATAATCTCAAAGAAATATAACTTAAAAAAAAAACATTACTTATTACAAAACAGGTAGCACATTACAGATTTTCATAAATACAAAATAATGTTACATAATTACAAAGCAAAGTCTGATCTAGCAAAAAAGTTTTTCATACAAACTTGAAAAATGGAAAACAGTTCTTTATGTGGGGACAACACGCGTGCGTGTGTTTTCTGTACAGACGTCCATATTTTGATATAAAAACTACTGACAGAGTGGCTTAGTGATTAGCACGTTCACCTCTCAGTGCTGGGGATCCCAATCTGGGTGTTTCCATGTTCTCCCCATGTCCGTGTGGGTTTCCTCCGGGTTCTCCGGTTTCCTCCCACAGTCCAAAAACATAGATTCAAGGTAAATTGAATGCTCTACATTGACCTTGTGTGTGTATATGTGTGTGACATAAGTCCCCAGCGACAGATTTTTATAATGATCCCCCTGACCAGAGATTTAAGTGGAACCATGATAACATTCATTTAATTCCGATAAATAAATTTTTTAATTGTCATGATATAACTTTTTAAAGACAACCTAGGACACATTGTTTTCCAAGTTTACAGAGTGTAATTACATTAAAAAAGCTTACATTTCTTCCATGGGAAAGGTGCTGGAACTCACGCTCTGCCTTCATACATATATACATACGTACACATACATACCAGGGCAACATTCACACAGGTTAGACGAGGACACACACCATATTGTGGTCACTGACAATCATGAGCTCGATGTACTTCATCTCCTCAAACACATTTCTGGGAATCTGAAAGAGAAATAGATATCTTGTATAAACCAGAACAGCGCTACTCCTAAACCTTATATAAATAGGTATCTCAGAAGGGTAAACGTCTTGTTGGTAATGAAATAATTCAATACTGTATTAACACAATTTCCGGAAATTCTCACATTGTCTTTTGATTCCAATTGAAATATTATTCTATAAAGGTATTCTTGACGTGGCACGGTGGCTTAGTGGTTAGTACATTCGCCTCTCAGCGCTGGGGATTCCCGGTTCGAATCCCAATCTGGGTGGAGTTTCCATGTTCTCCCCGTGTCCGCGTGGGTTTCCTCCGGGTTCTCCGGTTTTCTCCCACAGTACAAAAACATGGATCAAGTCAATTAAATTCTCCAAATTGCCCCATATAGAGTGTGTCTGTGTGAGTGAGTGTGTGCCCAGTGATGGATTGGCGTCCTGTCCTGGGTCTATCTGCCCAGCGCCCGAAACGTTCTCCCCTGGATGGGCATGGGGAACCCCCCCGCAACCCTACTAGAGGATAAAGCGGAAGATAATGGATGGATGGGTATTCTTGACTGTATTATAAGGATAGGTTCATTTAAGATAAATAGTCCAAAACAGTGGTTCTTAAACTTTTTAAACCAAGGGGGGGGGGGGGGGGGGGGGGGGGGGGGGGGGGGGGGGGGGGGGGGGGGGGGGGGGGGGGGGGGGGGGGGGGGGGGGGGGGGGGGGGGGGGGGGGGGGGTGAACACACTGCTCTGTGACTTGATTTTTAGTGTTCTTAATTCTTGAGTAAATATTTCTCATTGCTCATCTGTTCCACTCTCCGATGTTTGGTTCTTGGTTGGCCAGTTGTTTTGTATTGTTTTTGACTGTTAACCGTTATGTCCAATATTTTTATTTACCTAAATATTAACAGGCGGCACGGTGGCTTAGTGGTTAGCAGGTTCTCCTCTCAGCGCTAGGGATTCCCGGTTCGAATCCCCATCTGGGTGGAGTTTCCATGTTCTCCCCGTGTCTGCGTGGGTTTCCTCTGGGTTCTCCGGTTTCCTCCCACAGTCCAAAAACATGGATGAAGTCAATTGAGTTCTCCAAATTGCCCCATATAGAGTGTGTCTGTGTGAGTGAGTGTGTGCCCAGCGATGGATTGGCGCCCTGTCCTGGGTGTATCTGCCCAGCACCCGAAGCGTTCTCCCCTGGATGGGCATGGGGAACCCCACCGCGACCCTAATAGAGGATGAAGCGGGAGATAATGAATGAATAAATAAATATTAACAACTTCACAATCTTAAAATATTCCAGAACTTATAATGCAGGCTGCATGATGGTAAATGTAGGCATTTATCAGACCTAAACAAGTTAGATGGAAAACCACAAGACTTGGATTTAATTAACTTTTGTTTTAAGCCCATGGAGTAATTGGGGTTAGGTGCCTTGCCTGAGGGCACTACAGCCATAGCACTGGGGACTATGGCTGAAGGGGACCTTCAGACCACAAGTCTTATTCCTTATCCACAAGCCTACAACTGCTCCATTAAATTAATTAAATGTATTAATACAGTCATAATAAAAGAAAATTACTGTAAAATACTTTAGGATACATGCACATCCTACAGATTACACATAGTGTCAAACAATATATCAAATGGCATGTGACCCCAACTCAACAAGTCATACCATACCAGATGTTTACCTCAGACAGTGAACACACACTATGAAAAATACTCTTTGAGTAGCTGCATCGATCGTGCATAAATATTTGGGGGAACCCCTGTCCACCTTAGCTACTCAGCGCAAGCCCCACCTGAGCGGTCTACCTCCGCTACTATAGCAGGGGGAGTGAGTGAAGAGTGAAGAAGATGTCAACTCGGGCAAGAAATTAGGGTGCCTTTAGGAGCACTTTGCTGCTAGAGGGCACTAGAGTGCTGTCAAATACCTGCTAGAAGAAAAGTTTCAACTATACCTGCATCCTCAGAGTCATAAGATTGCAAAAAGCTTGGCTTCCTGAGCAATGTGTGGGGTCTGGCTGCAGCATCCTAAAGAAAATAGGATTTACATTTAATGTCAAGATAAACATGAACGTGACCCCATGCTTTTGTAATGGTTAAAAACATATACAGTAATAATACACAAAAAAATTAACTAGAAAGATTACAAATCAGGGCGGCACGGTGGCTTAGTGGTTAGCATGTTCTCCTCTCAGCACTAGGGATTCGCGGTTCGAATCCCCATCTGGTTGGAGTTTCCATGTTCTCTCCGTGTCCGCGTGGGTTTCCTCCGGGTTCTCCGGATTCCTCCCACAGTCCAAAAACATGGATCAAGTCAATTGAATTCTCCAAATTGCCCCATATAGCATGTGTGTGTGTGAGTGAGTGTGTTCCCAGCGATGGATTGGCGCCCTTTCCTGGGTGTATCTGCCCAGTGCCCGAAACGTTCTCCCCTGGATGGGCATGGGAAACCCCACCGCAACCCTAATAGAGGTTAAAGCGGAAGATTACAAACTGATTACTTTATTTACTATTATAGATTTATATTGGATTCTCTTGGATGAGGGTGCGACAGGGTGTAATTTTAACAAAACAAAAACAAAAACAGCGCACAAATGGGGAATAGCAGTTTCGGTTATTGGAAAAATTGCAGTTAAATGGGTTTTTTTTTGTTATTTTTTTACACTTTGCAAGTGATCCCACAGGCTGGAGTAGACCCTTTGGTGGGCCAATTTTGAATAGGGCATGAGGTTGACTAGCAATCCCACGAGAAGTTTGATAAGTCTTTGGTCTTTGGTCTTCTAGACCTCAATCGGAGATCTGCCAGTTCTTATTTAAAGGGCTACTAAAAACACTGCTTTACTCTTCCTAAAGCCGTCTTCTGCTTCGTAGGCATCATTGATTTTTAGATTGCTAGGCAGCTGCTTGGAGAAGCTCATGAATGCTGACTGTAGGGCCACGATTTGGGAAGAATTAGAAAAAGGGGTATTAAAGGCTTTTAAATGTGCATTACCTGTACTTTCCTAACAGGACAGAACTCATGAAATAATTACGGTCTAAGAAGTTAGCAAACACTACGTTGACATGCTTAAACAGAGTGTTATTTTCATTCAATAATTAAGCAATTACATTACAATTACATTATTCTTGCCTAAAATAAAAAAATTTAAAAAAACTTTGCTTTTAAATGTATTTACTCTTTTGTTTCTTATTCAACTAATCAGTATAAACCTGAAGAAGTGTGTCCAAACTTTTTGCATGTCACTGTATATAAATGTGGTTTATGCCACTTCTGTAAATAAAGAATGACGTTCTACTGGCAGACTAAACATTTCTGTAAGATGTGAAACATTTGGGCACTCCTGTATATTTCAGACATTATTGTAGTAACCACAGCACATGCTGTGGAGTAAGCAGTAATTAGAGGGGTAGTGTAAGCAGTAGTTTTAAACAGATTCAGTGATGCAAACTACAGTGATTTATTTGATAGAGTTCCACTGAGGTTCTCTGGGAATGTTCATGGCAATAAAAAGCACTTACAATTGAATGGTTCTGTTGCAGGGGCTCAATAAGATACACATGAACTCCATCATCAAACATGCCACTGAAAAAAAAAGAAAACACCATTCAACAGTCAATAGAAGCACTCAGGATTTTAAAAGTTGCTTCTTCTAATGATCAGGGGAAGTTTTATACTCACTGCAGGCCATTGCAGGTTGATAGAGCTACACGGGAGGCCTCATTGCCTCGAATGTGCCCGCTGTAATAACAGTGCTCCCCACCCTGGAATCACATACAAGTACGAAATCAAACACGAATCTCTCGCATAATTACTGACTGAACATTTCTTCTCTTGTTGCTTAGGAGTCAACAGAAGAATAACAACTGGCCTTCAGCAAACAGTACAGATTCAATATTTTGTACTTGTATTTAGTAGTTCTGAGTAATGTTGTAGGGCGGCACGGTGGCTTAGTGGTTAGCACATTCGCCTCTCAGCGCTAGGGATTCCCGGTTCGAATCCCCATCTGGGTGGAGTTTTCATGTTCTCCCCGTGTCTGCGTGGGTTTCCTCCGGGTTCTCCGGTTTCTTCCCACAGTCCAAAAACATGGATTAAGTTAATTGAATTCTCAAAATTGCCCAATTTAGAGTGTGTATGTGTGAGTGAGTGTGTGGCCAGCGATGGATTGGCACCCTGTCCTGGGTCTGTCTGCCCGGCGCCCGGGACGTTCTCCCCTGGATGGGCATGGGGAACCCCACCGCGACCCTAATAGAGGATAAGCGGAAGATAATGAATGAATGAATGAATGAGTAATGTTGTACTAAATCTGACTGAAGTCTTTGGCCTCTGTTGATGAACATTCATCCATCGCATTGTCATTTATATAAACACTACAAATATCAAAACTCTAGTTATAATGCCACATAGAATAAAAGAGAAATACATATTTTATCATGTTTTCATCAAACTCTTATTTACTTAAATATTGTGCTTTATTAGCTCTTAACTGCATGCCTTTTTTCTTTTTTTTTAAAGTGGATGGAACCTGGGCGGCACGGTGGCTTAGTGGTTTGGCACGTTCTCCTCTCAGTGCTACGGATTCCCGGTTCGAATCCCTATCTGGGTGGAGTTTCCATGTTCTCCCCGTGTCCACGTGGGTTTCCTCCGGGTTCTCCGGTTTCCTCCCACAGTCCCAAAACATGGATCAGATCAATTGAATTCTCCAAATTGCCCCATATAGAGTGTGTGTGTGAGTGAGTGTGTGTCCAGCGATGGATTGGCGCCCTGTCCTGGGTCTATTTGCCCAGCGCCCGAAATGTTTTCCCCTGGATGGGCATGGGGAACCTCACCGCGACCCTAATAGAGGATAAAGCGGGAGATAATGAATGAATGAATGGATGGAACCTAGATATCTATTGGACTGGTGGCATTGCAGTCCTGCAGTATGCCCTTACTGGACTTATATAGTTTATCCAAATGTTTAATAAGGACACCTGATCATTACACATCTGTACATGGCCGTCTTACCCTGTTGGCATTGCCCGGCTGCTCATGAGGATGACTCCGCCCACTGAGCCTTGTATAACTTAACAGGGATGAACCAAGTACAAATTAACAGGGAGATTTTATCAGGCCACTGTCGCTTCAGCTTGCCCTTTGGGGGTTCAGGCTTAGAACACTGTAAAAATGCTTTTAGATAATGTACTGTTGTAAAACTAAAATTAAATTTAAACCTGTTTTTACTTTTTGTTCAATGTATGCGGCATGGGCTTAGTGTAGCACATCTGCCTTTCAGAGCTAGGGAGCCAGGTTTGAATCCTGATCTGGGTGGAGTTTCTATGTTGTGTCTGCGAGAGTTTTGCGCTTTCCCCCACAGTCTAAAAACATGGTAGATTTGCTGCTCTAAATTGCCCCTTCATGTCTGTATAGCTGTGTGGATTTGTTGGACTCACAACCCCCCCCCCCCCCGACCCTAGTCCCTAGTGTAGGTTTAAGCGGAAGATAATGAGATGAAATGTTTAATGCTGATATTATAAACATAATCGATAATAAACATTACATTTAATTAAATAATACATCACATAAAAAGCTTAAACGGTACCTGACTGAACCAATACATCCATTCATTCATTCATACATGATCTTCACCTTAATCCTACTGGTGGCACGGTGGCTTAGTGGTTAGCATGTTCTCTTCTCAGCACTAGGGATTCCCGGTTCGAATCCCCATCTGGGTGGAGTTTCCATGTTCTCCCCGTGTCTGCGTGGGTTTCCTCCGGGTTCTCCGGTTTCCTCCCACAGTCCAAAAACATGGATCAAGTCAACTGAATTCTTCAAACTGCCCCATATAGAGTGTGTCTGTGTGAGTGAGTGTGTGCCCAGTGATAGATTGGCGCCCTGTCCTGGGTCTATCTGCCCAGGGCCCGAAACGTTCTTCCCTGGATGGGCATGGGGAACCCCCCCGCGACCCTAATAGAGGATAAAGCAGGAGATAATGAATGAATGAATGAATGAATAATCCTCTACTAGGGTCGCAAAGGGGTGTAAACTAAGGGGAGAACATTTCAGGCGCTGGGCAGATACACCCAGGACAGGGCACTGATTTATCACTGGGCACGCTCACTCACACAGACACACTCTATATGGGGCAATTTAGAGCATTTAATTCACCTAAAACCCATGTTTTTGGACCCCCCCCCCCAGATTGGTATTCGAAGCTGGATCCCCAGCGCTGAGAGGTAAACGTGCTATTTTATTATTTTCATTCATCCATTATCTCCCGCTTATCCTCTATTAGGGTCGCAGTGGGGTTCCCCATGCCCATCTAGGGGAGAACATCTCGGGCGCTGGGCAGATAGACCCAGGACAGGGCGCCAATCCATCGCTGGGCACACACTCACTCACACAGACACACTCTAAAATGGGGCAATTTTGAGGATTCAATTAACTTGATCCATGTTTTTGGACTGTGGGAGGAAACCGGAGAACCTGGAGGAAACCCACGCAGACACGGGGAGAACATGGAAACTCCACCCAGATGGGGATTCGAACCGGGAATCCCTAGCGCTGAGAGGCGAACGTGCTAACCACTAAGCCACCGTGCCGCCTATTTTATTATTTTAATAATTATAAATAACACTTACCATATTTATTTCAAAAACAAATTTAGCAAATTTAAACCATAACTTGAGCCATTTATTATTATTATCACATTAATATAAACCACTTACTATCAAAATAAGGCACCTACTTCTGCGTTATGCTGCAGTCTGGTAGGTAATGATTCACACCCAAACCAATACCAAGGTACTGCACACCCCAACATGGTGAAAATTAATGTTTTAACAAACAACAATCCTAAAAGACAGCTGCAAAGAGCTTAATACGCCGTGGAACTACTGGTAATATATTTAGAATATTTTTATTATATTTTAAACATATACAAAAATACAGTGACATCATAGGTAACATAGGTCTTATCCACTGTTTTGTTTTTCTGTCAGAGTTTTCCTCTAAAGCCTGTATCCTTCTAATTCTGCGTCTTCATTCCCACACATTCAGATTAGCCACACTGCATTGCTACTGCAGAGTGATGTCTGATAGCCATGTGATCGGCACTGCAGCTGAATCAGTACGAGTCACTCAGCCACACACTTGTAATTCAGTATTCAAATTGCTCAAATCTCTCTTTTTATATCCACAAACTTAATAATACTTTCTCTAATCAAATATCTTAGACATTTTTCAAAATTTATTTCTATGCTGCTTCCCATTTTACATGTACAAGGTTCTCCAGACACTATTTGTAATAAACAAAACCCAATCTTCTCTCTTCCACTTTCCTTTTAATTGCTTCCGTCTGTATTTCATTTCCCGTTTCTTAAAGTTATGGCTTTGCAAGGAAATGAATTTACCCTGAACGGCATATCATTTGTCAGACGAGGTTCATATCTTTAAAAGGTTCACCAAGTACTTTTTAAGTTTCAAAATGCAATCCATGATGTAATGGAAACATGAAGGATTCTAATGGATCACAAAAGATATATTTTTTGTTATTTTTTAATTAGACTCATGACGGATTTGCAATCTATTCCAGACGCATTACACCCATGCAGTCCACCATTTGTTTATTTGTGATCCGTTTTAAAGATGTCACCCTCAGTTTAGCAAAAATATAACTGCTAGAAGAACTTACTATACTGCTAACAATATAACTGCTCATTTTTCATAATGCAATGAGTGTATCATGCTTCTGTAAGACCATGTAGAATATAGATCTCATTTAACTTATTGTCACATGTGAAACTGCTACCTTTGACATGATGGGTTTGCCCTCCTCATAGTGAATCTCCACATAATTGGAGGACAGCAGGTCACTGTAACAGAGGGAAACACACACACACACACATACAGTGGAGGAAATTATTATTTGCTGATTTTGTCCAGTGACAAAGATATGAACAGTCTATAATTTTAAGAGTTTTAACAGTGAAAGATAGAATACCAAAAATAAAATCAAAAATTTTCATATAATATATGTGGCGGCTTAGTGGTTAGCATGTTCTCCTCTCAGCACTAGGGATTCCCAGTTCGAATCCCCATCTGGGTGGAGTTTCCATGTTCTCCCTGTGTCCGCGTGGGTTTCCTCCGGGTTCTCCGGTTTCCTCCCACAGTCCAAAAACATGGATCTGTGGACAGGTGTCTTTAATAAATGTGACAATTTAAGACCGCTGTCTTTAATCCAGGATTAAATGAGTTGATTAGGGGCGTCTAACGGGTCTGTACGAGCCAGAACTCTTAATGGTTAAGGAGTAAAATGCTTATTTCTCTCTGCAAAATGCAAATAAATGTATATAATTTATACAGTGTATACAGTCAGTGGGTTAATCCAAAAAATCAGCAAGGGATCAAATAATCCCAGTGCATATATATATATATATCATAATGGCACAAATAATATGTTTTTCACTGTGCCAAGGAGCCACAGCAGTACTTGAAGAGAAATCACACAGGCATCTTTAGTTATGGTCTATCCATCAATTAAATTAGCAATAATATAAGTGATTTTTAAAGTCTGCTAGTGGCTCAAATCCACTCGTTCTTAAATTCATGACATCATTGGCAATTTTTATTATATAAGCATTTGAGAAAATCTTCAAACTGGGTGTATTCCATTTCGTTTTCATGTGCATTGGGTTGGACGGCATCTGAACATTATTTAATAACTTATTTTTCCATAACTTTAAAGCATCTTTGTGTGACAAAAAATGCAGACAGATCATGTTTTAATAGGTTTTTTTTACTAATGGGTAGCTGCTAAATAATGATAGTATTATTAAT
>JAFMOD010001485.1:68132-78303 GCA_019802435.1 Corydoras maculifer
GGCAATTTTTATTATATAAGCATTTGAGAAAATCTTCAAACTGGGTGTATTCCATTTCGTTTTCATGTGCATTGGGTTGGACGGCATCTGAACATTATTTAATAACTTATTTTTCCATAACTTTAAAGCATCTTTGTGTGACAAAAAATGCAGACAGATCATGTTTTAATAGGTTTTTTTTACTAATGGGTAGCTGCTAAATAATGATAGTATTATTAATGTTATGCCTGGTCATTTTATATGTAGAGAGTTTGTGTGTGTGTTTTGTGCATTGTGTATGTTACTGACTTTCATCACCTTTCTTATATCAGTATGCACAAGTTAAATCACTTTAAATAATCTAAAGGAAAAACGGTGCGTATCCATTCATTCATTTCATTCATTATCTTCCGCTTTATCCTCTATTAGGGTCGCGGTGGGGTTCCCAGGACAGGGCGCCAATCTATCACTGGGCACACACTCACTCACACACACACACTCTATATGGGGCAATTTTGGAGAATTCAATTGACTTGATCCATGTTTTTGGACTGTGGGAGGAAACCCGAGAACCTGGAGGAAACCCACGCGGACACAGGGAGAACATGGAAACTCCACCCAGATGGGGATTTGAACCAGGAATCCCTAGTGCTGAGAGGAGAACATGCTAACCACTAAGCCACCGTGCCGCCCGGTGCATATTCAGTGATTATTTAAATACCACTTCCTCTGAGCTTTAATCACACATCTAAATGTAAACAGTGACAGCGTGGGGACTTGAGGATAAATGACACATCGAACTTCCTTCTGTACCAATGGACCCGCAGGTCCCTTTGTTGCTCAGCAGATGAGAGGAGGCTCAGCACAGGGTAATTTTAGCACATGGGTGCAGCACAATGTGGAGGACTAAGCAAAATTGCTGCACAGGTGCAGAAAGAGGAGGAGGAGGAGGAGGACGGAGCAAGAGTCAGTGACTGCAGTGACTGCATGCAGAACGATTTCTATTTTTAGATCAGATCGTTACTGCTGCACATCAACAATGTTGGCTGCAGGTTATTCAAAAGTCAACCATGCACACACACACACACAACACAAACGCATGAGATGTTCACAAGTTTACTCACTCGGAGCTTCAAATGTGATTCACACTTCAACATTACACACAGAGCAAGAAAAAAAAAAAAAAAACAGAAATCGATGCACCGTAACTCACGATTCATTTCAATATAAATGACAGTCGCAAGCTCCATGTCAAAAAAAGGGAGTTAGAGAGCAGAGCCCTACTACTGCATGTCAATTGGGTCTTTAGACTTCGATATACACAGCTCTCTTCATTCAATTACAGGACTCAGTCAATCAGGATTCTGTCCAAACAGATATCTGCCCCATCCATCGCAATACCAAGGAGCTCTGAGTGTTTCTTTGACAATGACGGGGCATGAGGCCAGACACACAGGAAATGCATAAACCTCCGAATTTATTTTACTACACAGACTTCAGCTGTCCTCCATGTAAGAATTTATAATCTATATACTAACACACAAGGCGGCACGGTGGCTTAGTGGTTGGCATGTTCACCTCTCAGCACTAGGGATTCCCGGTTCAAATCCCCATCTGGGTGGAGTTTCCATGTTCTCCCCGTGTCTGCGTGGGTTTCCTCTGGGTTCTCCGGTTTCCTCCCACAGTCCAAAAACATGGATCAAGTCAATTGAATTCTCCAAATTGCCCCATATAGAGTGTGTCTGTGTGAGTGAGTGTGTGCCCAGCGATGGATTGGCGCCTTGTCCTGGGTTTATCTGCCCAGCGCCCGAAACGGTCTCCCCTGGATGGACATGGGGAACCCCACTGTGACCCTAATAGAGGATAAAGCGGGAGATAATTAATGAATGAATACTAACACACCTCAGTATTCAGATAAAAGTACAGACGTTTTTATACGTACTTAGTTGGAGTTTGTTAATGTTTAAATGTTCAGGTCTCGGGCAACATGCACAGCAACACTAATTGTTTTTTGTATTATACATTCTGTGTTGGGCGGCACGGTGGCTTAGTGGTTAGCACGTTCTCCTCTCAGCACTAGGGATTCCCGCTTCGAATCCCCATCTGGGTGGAGTTTCCACATTCTCCCCGTGTCCGCGTGGGTTTCCTTCGGGTTCTCCGATTTCCTCCCACAGTCCAAAAACATGGATCAAGTCAATTGAGTTCTCCTAATTGCCCCATAAAGAGTGTGTGTGTGAGTGAGTGTGTGCCCAGCGATGGATTGGCGCCCTGTCCTGGGTTTATCTGCCCAGCGCCCGAAATGTTCTCCCCTGGATGGGCATGGGGAACCCCCACCGCGACCCCAATAGAGGATAAAGTGCGTGATAATGAATGAATGAATACATTCTGTGTTATACTTAAAAAAGGAGCAAATTAGAAAACATGCCACATAAACAGTGGCTAAAGTTGCGATCCAAACTAGGAACCTTGGTGGAATTCAGACGGCTTGGTGGTATATGTAGGCATTACCCAGAGGACACTTCCACACCAAACAGAAAACCAAGATTTGAAAATACCAAATCTCTTGAAATAAACATAATCAAAGCAATTTAAAAGAGGCTAAAGGACATGTGCACATCCTACATACCAAACACAACAAAATTACCTGAATGTACAGATGGCATGTGATTACTACAAGCTATGCATTTACATTTGGTCATTTATTGCACGCTTTCATCCAAAGCGACTTACAAGGTGAGCACAGGGTTCATCACAACATCCCTGAAGCAATGAGAGTTAAGGGTCTTGCTCAAGGACCCACATTGGTAACTTCAGTGGACCTGGGATTTGAACCCCCAACCTTCAGGTTGATAGCCCAACACCCTAACCACTGAGCTAACTTGACCTTATGCAAATCATTCAGGTGGCGAACTACTTTTACAAATGTGCTTCCACACAAATGATTACCTCCGATAGTTACCTCAGATATGGCTTAGTGGTTTGGCACGTTTGCCTCTCAGCACTAGGGATTCCCAGTTCGAATCCCCATCTGGGTGGAGTTTCCATGCTCTCCCCGTGTCCGCGTGGGTTTTCTCCGGTTTCCTCCCACAGTCCAAAAACATGGATCAAGTCAATTGAGTTCTCCAAATTGCCCCATATAGAGTGTGTCTGTGTGAGTGAGAGTGTGCACAGTGATAGATTGGTGCCCTGTCCTGGGTGTATCTGCCCAGTGCCCTAAACCTTCTCCCCTGGATGGGCATGGGGAACCACCCCGCGATCCTAATATGGGATAAAGCGGAAGATAATGAATGAATGAATGAATGAGTTATCTTAGATAGAAAAAAAGACACAAAAAACCCACGTGGACACGGGGAGAACATGGAAACTCCACCTAGATTGGGATTCGAAACACTAAGCCTGTGTCCTGTTTGGCATCATTATAGGTAAAAAACACATTTTGTGGTTTGTAAATTTTAGACATAAGCTTCAGAGTTACATAAATCAATTGAAACCTCAAGAGAACTTTGTGTCTAATTGTAGGTAAAACTACTTTATTCAAGAATCAGTCAAAAACAGTAAACTATAAATCATTGTTTTTAAGCAATTAAGAACCTTAATTCAAATTCTGTTAATAATGCTACACTGTATGTGGCATGGAACAAAAATATATTCATTTATTCATTCATTATCTCCCACTTTATCCTCTATTAGGGTCGCGGCGGGGTTCCCCATGCCCATCCAGGGGAGAACGTCTCGGGCGCTGGGCAGATAGACCCAGGACAGGGCGCCAATCCATCGCTGGGCACACACTCACTCACACAGACACACTCTATATGGGGCAATTTGGAGAATTCAATTGAATTGATCCATGTTTTTGGACTGTGGGAGGAAACCGGAGAACCCGGAGGAAACTCACGCGGACACGGGGAGAACATGGAAACTCCACCCAGATGGGGATTCGAACCGGGAATCCCTAGTGCTGAGAGGAGAACATGCTAACCACTAAGCCACCGTGCCACCACAAAAAAATATACTTGGGAAAAAACCTATGGAGCCGACAGTCTACTATTGACCAAGCTACATGAAACCTAATAGACGCTGTTATACAGTTATTTATATATATATATATATATATATAAATACAAAAGCTATAATTGCAGACAATGTGAACACTACACTAATTGTGTGTAACACTACAATTGTACTTAAGTATAATATGAAGTAACTACACAGTATGGAAATTATGAAACAGTCTTTATAAAATATTACATTTCTCATGTGAATATCCAATGTTTGCGGTTTATTAATTTTCTTCTTAGACTTCCCAGCCACCGGACTCTATTACACTGTGCCATATTTCATATCATATACCACTTACTGTGCAATATATAAATTCCAGTGCTGAAAATATTTCTACCATCCACTGTGCAATATTTATTATCAATACTAATATTGTTTAATGCAGCGCAATATGTAATATTATCAATACTGTTGTTTACAAATGTGCAATTTCTGTATACTTTATAAAGCAATTCAAGATCACTGTACACCCCCTGTACAGTAACTTTACTTCTATACATTTTAATGTAACTTCTGTAAATGTTTGTGTATATTCCTCCAGAACTTTTTCATTTTAAGTCATTTTTTAAGTACATGGTTGCCCTGGTAAGGAGTAGTTTTTTAATCTCATTGTATTTGTGTATAATCGCAGTAAAGGTTTTCTATTCTGTTCGATTCCATTCAGACTCAAAAAGACTTATCACAAAGGTTTCTTAAAAAATCTTTAAAAAAACTTTAAAATACACAATACTTACTTATTTAAAGTAAGATCCAATATGAATCTGGATCCAAAGGCATCGAGCTGAAAGCTGGCCTGAGCCAAATGGATGACCTATAATAAAATTTCAAATATCTGGGGTTTATACAGAACTCAAAACAATTGCAAAACTTTAGATCATATTTATTTACGATATTAAAACAGATGAATTATTAACGTCAAACACACCAGGGACTTTTGCATCAAAAAGATTTTTATGATACATGTTCTCTAAAATGTACAAACTTGTAAAACAAGGAGATAACATCAACTAGACACCTTTTACTAAGTGAAAAAAAACTTTTTATTGGGAAGGATGATTGGCCAGACTGAATTCAAGCTGAAAATACAACGCTTTTACAAACTCTGTATTAGTATGATAGGCCACAACTACAGAAAACCACATCTGGTTCTAGGGTTACAGTTCCAAATTAAGTGCTCATAGCGTGTATATGATGCACATTATCAACATGATCAATATCATTGACGTTAAAGTCAATTAAATGCATCGTCATTCCTTAAAACTTCCAGCAACCTAAAAATACAGCATTACAGTAAGAAAAGTGTAAAACCCACTGCCGATTTTGTTAGGCAACAGTTTTTATTTATATTATTTTTCTTACAAATTATTTATTCATTCATTCATTCATTATCTCCCGCTTTATCCTCTATTAGGGTCGCCGTGTGGTTCCCCATGCACATTCAGGGGAGAACGTTTCGGGCCCTGGGCAGATAGACCCAGGACAGGGCGCCAATCCATCACTGGGCACACACTCACTCACACAGACACACTTAATAGGGGGCAATTTGGAGAATTCAATTGACTTGATCCATGTTTTTGGACTGTGGGAGGAAACCGGAGAACCCGGAGGAAACCCACGCGGACACGGGGAGAACATGGAAACTCCACCCAGATGGGGATTTGAACCGGGAATCCCTAGTGTTGAGAGGAGAACATGCTAATCACTAAGCCACCGTGCCGCTTACAAATTATTTAAATCGTTAAAATTATTTATGTTCGGCTTCCTTGTTTGATAATTAGATTATATTAATAGCAATAATCTGTTTAAAACAGGAACCTTCATTCAGCACTCATCTTTAAAGCTCGAAAATATTTACTCAAATCCAAATCTGCCTTCTAAGATTCAGAACAAACTATTAGGAACCCACAAAACATATAAACATATTTAAAAAATACAATCCTAAATGTGAACATATGAACATTTCCTCAGTTATATTTCACAAAGTTCCTGTAAAAGTGCTATGGTTTACTTGCGTATGGTTGTGTTTATATTCTCACATCCATATTAAAGGTAAACAATGCACCTTCAATTTCATTCCAAAATATCTCACAAGGGCGGCATGGTGGCTTAGTGGTTAGCACGTTCACCTCTCAGCACTAGGGATTTCCGGTTTGAATCCCCATCTGGGTGGGGTTTCCATGTTCTCCCCGTGTCTGCGTGGGTTTCCTCCGGGATCTCCGGTTTCCTCCCACAGTCCAAAATCATGGATCAAGTCAATTGAGTTCTCCAAATTGCCCCATATAGAGCGTGTCTGTGTGAGTGAGTGTGTGTGTGAGTGTGTGCCCAGCGATGGACTGGCGCCCTGTCCTGGGTGTATCTGCCCAGCGCCTGAGATGTTTTCCCCTGGATGGGCATGGGGAACCCCACCGCGACCCTGCTATAGGATAAAGCGAAAGATAATGAATGAATGAATGAATGAATGAATATCTCACAAATCAAAGTCGGAAAAGTGCACAGCCACAGCCTATTAGACATTAATTAAAAGAGTGCACTTTTGGCATTACAGCTTTGCAGTATGTAGCCTGCCAAGAAGATGAGCTGCTGCCAGCTGCTAAAGAGAAAAACAAATCTGATTCCTCCAGAGTAACAAAACACACTGTGAAAACAAAAGGATATATTATCCATCTTCAGCCCAAGCATTACACTTAAATTCCCACTTAGAGCACTATAATCCCATTTGTATCTATTCTTTTAACTGAGGCAATAATGCAAGGTCTCACCGGGCCTCGCCGGCTGGGGGTCTTGGCTTGTGTGTTCAGGCTATGATAAGTGCTCTCCGACTTCTCAGTGAGGTAGTAGATGAGGCGAGACGGGTATGTTATGGTATGCTCGACCTCCGGCGTGTTCCCGTCGTGTGTGTGCAGCAGTGCTGCAGTGCCATCCTGCTCCACCCGCACTGAAGCTGCATCCCGGTCAGGCGCATTCTCCACTGACAAAGCAGAGATGCGACATTTCATTCATTTTCATGTCATAATAATTCAATACAGAGGATCTAAACGTATTTACATTTAATGAAAGTATTAACTGATGACCCATTACATGCTTATAGCTCAATAGACACCATTAAGATTACCATTAAGGCATGCATAATCCTAAGGCATTATTTTGTTGTATTAGTCAATATTAGTTACTCTCCTGGAATCAACTTGAATAATTCTAGTTGGAAAGTCACATACAGATCGATTAATGGTTTTAAAAGGTAATGAACGTTAATTTAAGCATATTAATGATGTACAGACTGGACATTGCAGTGGTGTGGTACTGATGCAGGGATGATGGGTTCTTTTGCAGTTGCGATACTTTGCTCCTGCACTGCCCTCGGCATCCACAAACCCAGGACGCCCTTGCCCCCAAACCTACCCTGAATAACCCCACTTAATAGACACATTTACCGCCATTCTCAATCAGCAAACTTAATGAGCGAGTGGCGCAGTTTGTCGCCTTTGATGGCAGAGGATGCAGGTACCTACCGTGCACCGACACCGTCCTCCCAGACCGCTGCAGCCCGAAAAGCAGAACGCTCCGGAGCAAAATGGAGAGAAGCGGCAGCCACATGATTCATAGCTGTTATATAATAAGAGTTATTGCGGCGTGTGTGCCCGGGAAGCCATTGCAACGCGAGGACTGTGTGCGGCTCTACATGATCGTGGTGCGATGCAGGCGGTGACCGGTGTGTGCAGGTATTACCGCTGCTCTCCGAGCTCGAGAGGGCACTGACTGCACCGCATTTGCGCAGAGATTCTGCGTCGTCTCTGACCTAGAAGGCTTTGATTTAAAGCTGCAGAACTTTGCTGCTGCTAAACACATGACGCGGCGATATTCGCTCAGTTCTTGTTGGAATTCATTCATTCATTCATTCATTCATTATCTTCTGCTTTATCCTCTATTAGGGTCGTGGGGGGGTTCCCCATGCCCATCCAGGGGAGAATGTTTCGGGCGCTGGGCAGATAGACCCAGGACACGGCGCCAGTCTATCGCTGGACACACACTCACTCACACAGGCACACTCTATATGGGGCAATTTGGAGAATTCAATTAACTTGATCCATGTTTTTGGACTGTGGGGGGTATCTGCCCAGCGCCTGAGACGTTCTTCCCTGGATGGGCATGGGGAACCCCACCGCGACCCTAATAGAGGATAAAGCGGAAGATAATGAATGAATTGACTTGAACCATGTGAACCATTTGGACTGTGGGAGGAAACCCACCATCCAGGGTTTCGGGCGCTGGGCAGATACACCCAGGACAGGGCGCCAATCTATCGCTGGGCACAAACTCACTCACACAGACACGCACGCATACACACTCTCACGCCCGTGAGGTATTATATAAATGTAAAATATTACAATCAACTACAGCTGTAGGAGTGTATCAACAGTAAACCACAGTATGACCATGGCCATGGTCATGTTAAATGTGAATTCTGGTACAAAGAACTGAGTAGACTGTGTGTAAGGTTTTAATGAAGATGTAGTCTTACTTAAATATAACCTGCTTATGTAACAGATTGAAATATACTTTTAAAAGTCACTTTTGAAGTAGTTTAATGTAAGTTTAATATAAGTTTTATCCTTTTTATGTATTTATTATATCATATTATTCAGCTTGTCATTAAGTTACTTCTTTGTTTTTTCTGGTTGACCTTGGCTTCTGGCAAAAAATATAAGAAATTGATGTCTGGTTTCACTTCCCCAATTGTCTGACTTCTGTGACCACATTACATTAACTAAAGCTCCTTGTTTTTCTATCCTGTACCTATATATACCAAGCTGTTACAGATAATAAATGAAGCATTAAGAATTAACCCTTAGTTGTGGTGTTCTCTTGATTCTTCCCAAGCGCTTGACCCATTGGCACTCAGAGGGCTCCAGCAGGAACAGCAGGGAGCGCTCTGCTCAGCCGAACTTGATGGAGAGATTGTGAAATCTGACAGTGTGTTAAAACTTTTAACACCATTAAGTTTAAAGGGATTCTTTGAATCCCTATGATTTGAAAATGGCAAGTAGTAGTTATTATTTTCATCTATCAGCACTGGGGCTGAGTCTATATAGTGTGTGTTTCTGTATGTGTGTGTGTCTGTGTGGGCCAGGTAATAGATTGCCACCCTATCCTGGGTGTGTCTGCCCAAATCGTTCTCCTTTGTATGGACACTACATATAAACACACACTATATGGTGCAATTTAGAGCATTCCATTTACCTTGAATCCATGACCGTGAGAGAAACCAGAGAAAGCCACGTGGACACAGGGAGAACATGGAAACTTCACTAAGAACAGGATTCGAACCTAATTTTGTCATTTTAGTTGATCAAACTTTACATTTACTTCAGTTTTTAGAACCTTGTATTGCAAACAAAGACTTAAAGCCTTAAGAAATTTTATTTTTTTATCTCATCCTTGTTCTTGAGTTTGTCAAACAGACTGAGGAACAGCAGCATAGCAGAAGATGTAAGACTCACAAACTCAACTAACAAGACGTTCACAAATGTTATCATTACTCCACCAAAGTACCTCATCAACATCTCATCTCACATATACCGTTACATTTTATATTCTGCTATATTTATATTCTATAGTTATAGCTATTGTATAACACTTTTTATTTATAATGCATGTATATATATGTATCCATATATATGTGCATATATACATATATGCATATATATATCCCCATCCAGGGGAGAACGTCTTGGGCACTGGGCAGATAGACCCAGGACAGGGCGCCAATCCATTGCTGGGCACACACTCACTCACACAGACACACTCTATAAGGGGCTCTATATATATATATATATATATATAATATACAAATACAAATATAAATATAAAATAGAATATTTGAACTATAAATATTCATTCATTCATTCATTATCTCCCGCTTATCCTCTACTAGGGTCGCGGTGGGGTTCCCCATGCCCATCCAGGGGAGAACGTCTCGGGCGCTGGGCAGATACACCCAGGACAGGGCGCCAATCCATCGCTGGGCACACACTCACTCACACAAACACACTCTAAAGGAGGCAATTTTTGAGAATTCAATTAACTTGTTCCATGTTTTTGGACTGTGGGAGGAAACCGGAGAACCCGGAGGAAA
>JAFMOD010001485.1:78616-99072 GCA_019802435.1 Corydoras maculifer
GCACACACTCACTCACACAAACACACTCTAAAGGAGGCAATTTTTGAGAATTCAATTAACTTGTTCCATGTTTTTGGACTGTGGGAGGAAACCGGAGAACCCGGAGGAAACCCACGCAGACACGGGGAGAACATGGAAACTCCACCCAGATGGGGATTCGAACCGGGAATCCCTAGTGCTGAGAGGCGAACGTGCTAACCACTAAGCCACCGTGCCGCCCCGAACTATAAATATAATATATAAATATATGTACATACAGTATATCAAATAAATGTAAGAATATATATATATATATTCTTACATTTATTTGATATACTGTATATATATATATATATATATATATATATATATATATATATATACTGTATATATATATATAATATATATATATATATATATATATATATATATATATTATATATATATATATATATAATATATATATTCATAGTTCATTCATAGTATATTCTATTATGGCGGCACGGTGGCTTAGTGGTTAGCACATTCACCTCTCAGCACTGGGGATTCCCGGTTCGAATCCCCTTCTGGGTGGAGTTTCCACATTCTCCCCGTGTCCGCGTGGGTTTCCTCTGGGTTCTCCGGTTTCCTCCCACAGTCCAAAAACATGGATCAAGTCATTTGAGTTCTCCAAATTGCCCAAAGTGTGTATGTGTGCGTGTCTGTGTGGGTGGGTGAGTGCCCAGTGATAGATTGGCGTCCTGTCCTGGGTGTATCTGCCCAGCACCCGAAACGTTCTCCCCTGGATGGGCATGGGGAACCCCACCACGACCCTAATAGAGGATAAAGTGGGAGATAATGAATGAATGAATATATTCTATTATATTTCACATATCTATATACTGCATTAAAAAAATTATCTCATTTTCTTTTTTAAAATATAAATTATAACTTTAATAGGGTAATAGGGGTCTGTGACCCATAATTTCGTTCTTATCTTATGTACCACATGTGATATTAATGATAATAAAATTGTATTCAATTTTGAATCTTGATGCAACAGTGTTTTATGTTTGTTATTTATAGATTTTTTCAAGAGCGGCACTGTGGCTTAGTAGTTGGCACGTTCGCCTCTCAGCGCTAGGGATTCCCGGTTCAAATCCCACTCTTGGTGGAGTTTCCATGTTCTCCCCGTGTCTGTGTGGGTATCCTCCGGTTTCCTCCCACAGTCCAAAACATGAATCAAGGTCAATGGAATTCTCCAAATGTGTTTGTGTGTGTGTGAGTGAGTGAGTGTGTGCCCAGCGATAGATTGGCGCCCTGTCCTGGGTGTATCTGCCCAGCGCCCAAACGTTCTCTCCTGGATGGGCATGGGGAACCCCCCCTCTCACGACCCTAGTAAAGGATAAAGTGGAAGATAATGGATGGATGTATAGATTTTTTCATTAGGTGTTGCATACATCCCATACACACACTATCCCATGTGTAATGTTTACTTGTGCACTTATTGTAGATCTGAACTTTCAAAACAGATGGCTGAATGCTTTGACTTGTTTTATTCCCACTTTTCTATTCACATCTGATCTCCTGCTATGAACTGGATTTCTTTAAGAATTTCAGACACCCCCACCCCCATTCTTCTGGATCCAGGCGGAGTGACGTGTCGCAGTGCCGCCCTGAATCCGAGAACTATTTGCTCGCAGTAAACGGGGCATTCTCCACATGAGGGAATACTGGGGCTCGTTGATTTTAGGATGCGTGCAGCGTTCAATACCTGACAGATAAGTGTGAAGTCGTGGATCCGCTGATCGGTGAGTTATCGGGGTTTTGCACGAGCTGTGTCGTTATAATCAACGGTGTTACATAACAAAAAAAACACCGTAATGCTGCTTTTATTGTGTCTTTTAATCGCCTACACCAAATAGTGCACGATGCGACAGCTTATTAAACAAATAACACTAAAAGATATAGCATCATTCAAACCAAAACACGGTATAATGTGAACGCACAAACTTAAGTAACACCAAAGCCATGCAACAGATTACAATAATACAATACTCCAAATACTGAGGTTATTTATTCATTCATTCATTCATTATCTCCCGCTTCATCCTCTATTTGGGTCGTGGTGGGGTTCCCCATGCCGTTCCAGGGGAGAACGTCTCAGGCGCTGGGCAGATAGACCCAGGACAGGGCGCCAAGCCATCGCTGGGCACACACTCACTCACACAGACACACTCTATATGGGGCAATTTGGAGAATTCAATGGACTTGATCCGTGTTTTTGGACTGTGGGAGGAAACCGGAGAACCCGAAGGAAACCCACGCAGACACGGGGAGAATGTGGAAACTCCACCCAGATGGGGATTCGAACCGGGAATCCCTAGTGCTGAGAGGCGAACGTGCTAACCACTAAGCCACCGTGCCGCCCCTGAGGTTATTTATCTGTACAAAAATATATTATGTACTATTCTGCTAACTCTAAACAGAACTATACAGTCACCAGTTATTGCTGCACTATGCATATTATTTTATATATAATGTATACAGTCTATATGTGTAAATCGTTTCGATTTTTACTGCAGACTTTACACGCTTTTGGGCTTTTGCACAACTGGACTGGACAACACTGATTACACTCACTATCAGATATCAAACCTATATTTTTGAGTTTTCGTATTCCATATTTTTATTTTATGTCTATATTTCAACTTTTATATATATTTAAAATAGTATATTCTGTATAGGGGGCGGCACGGTGGCTTAGTGGTTTAGCACATCCACCTCTCAGCACCTCACATCCACGTCTCAGAGTTTCCATGTTCTTCCCGTGTACGTGTGGGTTACACTTGTAGCACACTTGTCTGTTTACTTTGTCTTTACACAAAAAAATGTTTTCTTTCAAATGGCTATAAATATGTACTTTATGGGACACAGATTTTTTTTTTTTTTTACATTTTTTATTTTGTGTTAATATTTTGCAAAATCCCTGCATTGTCATTTATTTATATCAAAATGTTGTTTCAGATTTCTGGCACTTTTAGCGAAAGATTGTTAGTATGTGATAATCATAAAAATTGTAAAACAAAATCTGTATTCGTCTTATCCCCAGAAGTCATTCAGCCACTTCATCCTGTAATAGTCTGACAAAGAAACCTGATGCTGCAGACAGTGGGATCATTACAGGGTATATAGTACAATGTGGGCGGCACGGTGGCTTAGTGGTTAGCACGTTCGCCTCTCAGCGCTAGGGATCTCCGGTTCGAATCCCCATCTGGGTGGAGTTTCCATGTTCTCCCCGTGTCTGCGTGGGTTTCCTCCCACAGTCCAAAAACATGGATCAAGTCAATTGAATTCTCCAAATTGCCCCATATAGAGTGTGTCTGTGTGAGTGAGTGTGTGCCCAGCGATGGATTGGCGCCCTGTCCTGGGTCTGCCCAGCGCCCGAGGGAGACGTTCTCCCCTGGATGGGCATGGGGAACCCCACTGTGACCCTAATAGAGGATAAAGCGAGAGATAATGAATGAATGAATAGTACAATGTTCTGTTTATATATTTTTATATATAAAAATGTTTACTTTCAAGAAATGTACTGTTTCATACCGTTATAACAGGGATCTTCCACTGTATCTGGTCATTTGGAAACACAGGGCGGACAATGTTTCGTCATTTTGGAAAAAAACATTTGACAAAACAGAAAATACATGAACACATGAAAATAACACAATGAGCAAAAGACAAACCAAAGCAGCTGTAGGCTTAAAGGCCACAGGAGAACCATATGCACGAGAGTAATCCATCATTTGAGCGATGCAGGTTTTATTTAAAAAGGGATAGTCAGAATCTGGGTGGGGTACATTGTTTTTGTCGCGAGTGGTCAGGGATGTGGCAACAAGAATGACATTGCTGATCCTGTTATGAAAAGAAGGGGGAGGTAGGGAAACAGGATGTGTGAACAATTTACTAAAGTGATAAAAGGTCACTCACGGTGTTGTTAACAGCATGATCTCTTAAGGTGTGTGAGGAAATAGTTTATAGCTCATTTTGAATAGGGGTAACAAGGCTTTTTCAAATTTGTTTTCTTTGTATCACAGCCCTTCATCCAGAATGCTGCCAGTGCACAATGGCAACGACATTTACTCAACTGAACATGGATTTTTGGTGTGTGGTGCCTGTGGTGTGGCTGTTTTGCACAATGGCCTCACTGAACCTATATATCCATCCATCCATTATCTTCCGCTTTATCCTATCTTAGGGTCGCGGGGGGAATCCCCATGCCCATCCAGGGGAAAATGTTTCAGGCGCTGGGCAGATACACCCAGGACAGGGCGCCAATCTATCACTGAGCACACACTCACTCACACAGACACACACACATACTGCACACACTCTATATGGGGGAATTTGGAGAACCCAATTGACTAGATCCATGTTTTTGAACTGTGGGAGGAAACCGGAGAACCCAGAGGAAACCCACGCAGACACGGGGAGAACATGGAAACTCCACCCAGATGGGTTTTCGAACTGGGAATCCCTAGTGCTGAGAGGAGAACATGCTAACCACTAAGCCACCATGCCGCCCCTGAACCTATATAGTTTTTCAAATTTTTTAAAAATAGAGGGCGGCACGGTGACTTAGTGGTTAGCACGTTCGCCTCTCAGCGCTAGGGATTCCTGGTTTGAATCCCCATCTGGGTAGAGTTTCCATGTTCTCCCCGTGTCTGCGTGGGTTTACTCCGGGTTCTCCGGTTTCCTCCCACAGTCCAAAAACATGGATCAAGTTATTTGAGTTCTCCAAATTGCCCCATATAGAGTGTGTCTGTGTGAGTGAGTGTGTGCCCAGCGATGGATTGGCGCCCTGTCGTGGGTCTATCTGCCCAGCGCCCGAGACGTTCTCCCCTGGATGGGCATGGGGAACCCCACTGCGATCCTAATAGAGGATAAGCGGGAGATAATGAATGAATTTAAAAATAGACCCTTCATCATGGGTATCCTGCACTGTTGATGCTGCCCAGCTGCTTAAGAAGGAGCCTCGGTCCTCACAAGGGTTCTTCATACAAAAAATAATAATAATTTTGCTCTCGTGATTTAAATAATTCTAGTTTGAATGTATTGCTTATTTTTATTTCTCAACATTTTGACCTTTCTTAAAATACTCATAAATGTAGTTTGTTAAATAATTGTTCAATATTAGAGCCAAAGTGTTCTAACCCTAGTATGATTGGACTGTTTTCACAGTGACTCCCACATTCAGATCTTCACAATGATGGACCTGGATGTAACAGAATATGACAACATCACCTATGACTACTTAGAATACAGCGACTTTGAGGAGGTCAAACAGGAGGGTTACATCCAGAAGGAGGTTCTCAACATTATTTCTGTGGTCATTTATTCCTTGGCGCTTGTGATTGGCATATTCGGGAATGGTGTTGTCATATGGGTGATGGCATTTAAAGTCAAACGGACAGTTAACAGTGTGTGGTTGCAGAATCTGGCCATGGCGGACTTTGTCTTTGTCCTCTTCCTGCCATTCTCCATCGATTATATTCTACGGGACTTTAATTGGGTCTTTGGTCAGATGATGTGCAAGCTGAACTCATTTGTGTGTACAGTAAATATGTACGCTAGTGTGCTATCTCTAACCGTGCTCAGTCTGGACCGCTACATCACTCTGGTGCACTCAAGCTGGTCTCAGAGGCTCCGCAATGTGCCTAGGGCCTGGGCTGTGACTGCTCTGATCTGGATTGTGTCCTGCCTTATAAGCAGTCCAACTCTGATCTTTCGAGAAACGCTATCGATCCATGGGAAAGTTGTGTGTTTTAACAATTTCCACGATGAGGACAGGCATAGCGCCATGGTGCGACACCTTTTCATGGTAATTCTCCGCACCACAGTCGGCTTTCTTTTGCCATTTCTCACCATTAGTGTGACCACTGCACTGTTGCTCAAAAAATTAAGGCAGTCTGACACTAAGTGCATCTCCAGCTATTACAGAATGGTTTCAGCAGTTATCGTCGCCTTCTTCTTTTGCTGGGCACCATTTCACACCTTAAGCGTCATGGAGATTAGTCTTCACCTGTCCCCTTACTTGCACCATATCCTGACGGTGGGCTTCCCTCTGGCAACAAGCCTGGCGTTCTTCAACAGCTGCCTCAACCCAATAATCTATGGCCTCATCAATAAGAAAGTCAGGGTCATTCTCAAGCGCTCCTGCCTCAGTCTAACCAAGAGCTCATTGAGAGAGCTCAGCCAGAACCTATCAGCCACAGAGTCTGTGTCCCTTCCAGCCAGCTGCTCACCTGAAGAATCGAATGTCTGTACTTCTGTTTGAAGGATAAACTGCAAAATAAAATGAACAAGTAGACCATTCAAACAGAATACATTCAGTTTAAGATGTGGGCTTAAAAAGTCTGGTTATATAAAAATAAACACTATATATATATAGTAGAATATTGCTCGATTTCAACACCTCTCGTGAGGCTTTTAAATAATGTTGTGTTAGAAGCCTGACAGAGCTGCACATGTAGTCATCTGGTTGCCTGCCAGTGACTGATGACTAACTTCTTCTGAGGTCAAAAAAAAAAACACCTGGCACAACATTCCACCCAGTGGGTAAAAACAACCGAGAATCTTTAACTGTTTAACAGGATCACATACTTTATTTTATACATATATGAAATTCAAGACACAATGACACTTTATGTTGTTAGTTTTAAAATCCATGTGTTTGACTAAAAGCATTTTACTGACATTACAGGCATTTATTATGAAAATAATATATACATTTCCTTCTTTAATTACCATGGTGTGTTGCTATGGGGATACGTATCATTGTAGTGACACTTTTTTTGTAGAGTGGGTTGTGCTGGTATGAATGGTGTAAATAATAAAGTGAAATATAATGACACTTGAACATCTGTTCATCCTTCTGAGTTTTTTCAGTTTGAAATGTGCTTCTCGTATTTTGTCCACATGTATCTTTCAGAGGGAATTAGTGGGAATTGCTGTTTTCTGTTATTTATGTCCCAGCATTCCCTGTTGTTTTTGAGTAACAGGGCAAAATAATCATTATAAAAAGTCTGAGGGAAACAGATTCATAACCAAGCAATGAAGAATGAGTGTAAAGATCTGGCATCAGTTCAGTTTTTCTTTCTTTTGTTCTTACACTTTTTGTATATATGACATTTTTTAAATTCCATATAATCAGTCGCCTTTTTTATTTACTTACTTGTTTTCAGAAATTATAATATAATTATAAAACCGTCACTGTGACTGCACAGGTTCACCTTTAATGGTTGTTCTGTTGTGCTTTGGTAGCAATGTATGATTTATTATTCATTATCTTCCGCTTTATCCTCTATTAGGGTCGCGGGGGGGGGGGGTTCCCCATGCCCATCCAGGGGAGAACATTTCAGGCGCTGGGCAGATACACCCAGGACAGGGCGCCAATCTATCGCTGGGCACACACTCACTCACACATACACACTTTATATGGGGGAATTTGGAGAACTCAATTGACTTGATCCATGTTTTTGGACTGTGGGTGGAAACCGAAGAACCCGGAGGAAACCCACGCAGACACGGGGAGAACATGGAAACTCCACCCAGATGGGGATTCGAACCGGGAATCCCTAGCGCTGAGAGGCGAATGTGCTAACCACTAAGCTACCGTGCCGCCCTGTATGATTTATATTCAACCAAAAACAGCTACACAGTAAAAACATTCAGGGCTGTATTTACTTTTACACCATAGAAAAATCAAAGACTAAATGCTTTATCGACAAGAATCCTAACCCACGGAGACTGTTATAAAGTGTGTGGTACACTATGAGCCGTGTTGGGCAGTTAGATTACAAACCAGATGATCACAACCATCACAATGCGAATCACATGGGCGTGAATGTAAAAGCTGTTTACCAGACAGGCAGCTTCGAACAGTGGTCAGAAATGTTGCCTCACTGCGAAAAAAAAAAAGTCCTGGGTTAAAATTCCGATAAGGCTGAAGAATGTCCATTCTGTGTGGAGTTTATGTGTTTATCCTGTGTTTGAGTGGGTTTCCTCTGGGAGTTTTAGTTTTCTCCACAGTCCAACCACAGAGGACATGTAAACGTGAAATCCTTAATTTCTCCTAGCTGTCAATATGGCAATATATTACCACAGTATTTACTGAATCAGTTATGGACCCGTCCAGCCCATAATTGTCTAAACAATCTCCATTTAGATAATGTTAATGGAAAATGAATACATAAATGTTTACCCTGTAGTAAGAAAAGATAACAAAAAACATGGTAATACATTGTGATTTATGAGAATTTTAAATATACAAAATATATGTTACATGTATCTATACAGGGCAGCACGGTGGCTTAGTGGTTAGCACGTTCGCCTCTCAGCACTAGGGATTTGAATCCCCATCTGGGTGAAGTTTCCATGTTCTCCCCGTGTCTGCGTGGGTTTTCTCCCACAGTCCAAAAACATGGATCAAGTCAATTGAATTCTCCAAATTGCCCCATATAAAGTGTGTATGTATGTGTGTGAGTGAGTGTGTCCCCAGCGATAGATTGGCACCCTGTCCTGGGTGTATCTGCCCAGCGCCCGAAACGTTCTCCCCTGGATGGGCATGGGGAACCCCCCCGCAACCCTAATAGAGGATAAAGCGGGAGATAATGAATGAATGAATATATCTATACATATTTTAATTTTGTGCGTTGGTGTTTATTAGCTGTATTCTGTGTCAGCAACAAAATCTGTAATATTTCACGTTTCACCATCGCCCTCTTGTGGAGAATATTTAGCAACAGGAGAGTCAAGCATTATAAGAGTTGGTTAGAAACCTTTACAGTATTTGGATCTAAGCTCAAATATGAAACTGTGCCAATTTAAATTCTAAAGTATTTACACTCTATATTTATTGAAATATAACCAGCCAATGGCCAACACGGACAGGAAGAGAACTCTATCCAGATCGGGATTCGTTCTGGATCCTCAGCGCTGAGACGTGGATGTGATAAGCACTGAACCACCGTGCTGCCCTGAAACAGATTTTCATTTCTAATTAGAAACTTTTAAAGAAAATTCAGACAGTAAATAATATATAGTTACAAAATCAACTATGTGTTGCCCACTTCATGAATGATTCATGAATCCAGTAAAATGGTCAGGTGGTGTGTTACCGCTACGCTACCCAAAGAAAGCTAGTGGACATTTTGCTGTTGCTTGGCAGTGGATTTTATGTCATTTATTACAATTTCAAATTTGCATTCATCACACATAATTCATTCATTCATTCATTCATTATCTTCTGCTTTATCCTATATTAGGGTCGCAGGGGGTTCCCCATGCCCATCCAGGGGAGAACAATTCGGGCACTGGGCAGATACACCCAGGACAGGGTGCCGATCTATCGCTGGGGACACACTCACTCACACAGACACGCACGCATACACACTCTATATGGGGCAATTTGGATAACTCAATTGACTTGATCCATGTTTTTGGACTGTGGGAGGAAACCGGAGGACCCGAAGGAAACCCACGCGGTCACGGGGAGAACATGGAAAGTCCACCCAGATGGGGATTCAAACCAGGAATCCCTAGTGCTGATGGTATGTTTGGTATTGTATCTATAGAACACATAGTGGTTTGTGTGTATTGTTAACCTGTAATGTCACTTAGATTAGTCTACATTTATTAAATGTGCCATATGAGTTTTTGGAAGGTCAGATTAGGTAACAGTTAATAGGATTTTTGCTCAAAATCTCACTAACAATTGCCAATCAAATACCCAAGAAAAGGGTCTTGAAACTGTCAGGGTCAAATCATTTGTTGTCCTTGGAAAACTCATAGAGGATACTATGCTTTGGGCAATTAAACATGCTAGAGGAAACAAGTGAAGGAAACGTAAGTTGTAAATATAGTCTTGTACAATAGTTTGCACAACCTTGTTTTAATACACTGAGGATTATTAAACATTTTTCACTGTTCTACTGGAGTCACTGTTGCCCAAGTCTTATTGTTTTCACCCTGTATGGCGTCCTATACGCAGCAAAAAATGAACTCTTAACACGTCAAAAAATCTTCAGTGTAACAAATCTTATTTTTATCTTGAGTAGATTTCTAAGTCAGATAAACAATCGTATAGGCGGCACGGTGGCTTAGTGGTTAGCACGTTCGCCTCTCAGTGCTAGGGATTCCCGGTTCGAATCCCCATCTGGGTGGAGTTTCCATGTTCTCCCCGTGTCTGCGTGGGTTTCCTCCGGGTTCTCCGGTTTCCTCCCACAGTCCAAAAACATGGATCAAGTTAATTGAGTTCTCAAAATTGCCCCATATAGAGTGTGTCTGTGTGAGTGAGTGTGTGCCCAGCGATGGATTGGCGCCCTGTCCTGGGTCTATCTGCCCAGCGCCCGAAACGTTCTCCCCTGGATGGGCATGGGGAACCCCACCGCGACCCTAATAGAGGATAAGCGGGAGATAATGAATGAATGAATGAATGAATAAACAATCGTGTTTTTAAAAACTGTTTCTCATCTTAAAAACTCTAAACAAGATAAATTGTATATAAGATGTTATATTGCTAAAGAGACAAGCACATTCACTATTCATGTTTAATTCAGCTGAACTGTTTCGTGTTTAATGACTGAACTCATATTCAGTAATGGCTGAACATAATGGGTTTGATCTAATCCAAACATCTATATATATATATATATATATATATATATATATATATATATATATATATATATAAATTCATTCATTATCTTCCGCTTTATCCTCTATTAGGGTCGCGGTGTGGTTCCCCATGCCCATCCAGGGCAGAACGTTTCGAGCGCTGGGCAGATACACCCAGGACAGGGCGCCAATCTATCGCTGGGCACACACTCACTCACACAGACATGCACACAAACACACTCCATATGGGGCAATTTTGGAAAACTCAATTGACTTGATCCATGTTTTTGGACTGTGGGAGGAAACCGGAGAACACGGAGGAAACCCACGCAGACACGGGGAGAACATGGAGAACACTCCACCCAGATGGGGATTCGAACCGGGAATCCCTAGTGCTGAGAGGAGAACATGCTAACCACTAAGCCACCGTGCCGCCCTGGGATAATGATAATGATAATGATAATAATAATAATAATAATAATAATAATAATAATAATAATAATAATAATACGTTGGTAGCCCGAACTTTAGACCAAATGGTGTGAATTGTAGGGAATTGTGTGTATATATATATTTATTATTATTTTTAACAATGTTTTTTTTTTCTTTTTGTTTTCTTCTTGTAAATACCAATTGAAACGTGAGCTGTTACAAGGCAGGTGGGGGTGTGTAAAGTTCTTATCTCTATTTTCGTGAAAGGGAGTTGGCAGTGAGTGGTCAATAAGGAGAAAGCGCGGAGCTATTCTGTCATGCTGTGACACACACACACACACACACACACACACACACACACACACACACACACAGACAACTTAGCTAGTCATCAGAGAGGACGTGTAGTCAGGCTGACAAAATGATCTGCAGAACTACATGCTCAGCTCACTTTGTACCTGCTGGAGAGTTCAGGACCTCCTCTCCCTCAGCCTCTGCCCCTCAACACTGTACCTGTCTGGAAAAATGGAAGTACACGACGGATCATGATTTCGCCTGTAGTTAATACCTAGACCAACTTCCAATATGGTAGAAGAGGTTGTTGTCGGGCTGTGTGCTGTTGTCATGTCCCCGCAGTGCCGATAGTGGTGCTGTGAGGAGTCTGCCGAAGACTGAACTAAAAAAAAACCCAGCAGCCTAGTACTTCCAATGTTAGCTGAGGGTAATCTATATCTTAATGCACTATTACGCTAATATTAACGGCGCATGGCTTCAAAAGACGTATTTTATCGTAGCATATCGAGTGCCGACGCTTAACCGATGCTGCTGATTATAATAGGCATTTCCACAGAGTATCCGGAGTCAATCCCCCATAAAGCCTGTACTAGTTGAAGGTAAGCGCTAATGTCTTTGAACCGGCTGCTCGATTACACACCGCGCCGGCTACATGCAGCTCAAAGACGGTGTGGCTGCGACGCGCGACCCGGGGACTTGAAGCTTAGCGCGGGCCACGTTTTTTTTTTTTTTTTAAACTCCCTTTCGTGTGCTTTCTCCCGCCGGATTTAAGTTCGTTAAGCGAACGTGGGGCAATTTAAATGGCACGTCTTAAATCGCATTAAGTCGTGCTTTCGCGACTTGGTTGTAAAAGCTCTCGGGTCGTGCAATTAGCAAACACCTGCAGGTTGTGTCAGCGGGCCTAAACGAGGCCTTGTTTTGGCTTCGTTTTAGCAAATGTTTAATACACACCTGTCGCCGTGTTTCAAAAGGCAAACTCTCGCTCGGCTAATAAGGTCAACGTTGTTGTACTTAAAGGTGTTTAGATGCTCAAAAAGCCTTTAAGGACGCTGTTTATGGGGCTCCGTTTCTTGGTAACAGCTGCTTTGTTTTTAGCACGGTTAGCTACCGCGCTACGGTGGTAACCGCGTCCCATACGACACACTATCGGATTAAATATTACACGTTTTAATGTCAAGCGATCGAATTTAATCATTTTATACACTACCTACTACAGGCCCAAGTGGTTTAAAATGTCACTCTTAATCGTCCGATGGTCTACAAGTTAATGCTAAAGACTAAATGACCCCGAAATAGGTTCAGTATTTACCTCTCGGTAGCTTCAGGAAAAGCAACGATGTACAACTTTAACATTTTATTGTTATAATGTAATTAATAAAAAAACAAGTCAGTTGAATACGTAGATTATAAGATATAACGCCGCGGGAAGTTTTCTAAACGAAACTGTAATGCTACAGGAAACCACACGAATGCAGGGTTCACTACAAACTTATTCCACATAAACCAAATATGAGAAATGTCATGCTCAATATTTCAAAATATAACAATTAGCTTCGACATTGCTAATTTCCATCTTAAGTTTTATTGCAAATCCTTGCTATGTAATTGACCGTAATGGACAAAGACTATGAATATTGTTTTAAAGCTGTGATATGAGTTTAGAGGTGGCTTAGGTAATTTATTGTTAGTTTGCATAGGATTGGAGAAATGAATTTCAAACATTTGTTAGTTTTGGTATGTGAAAATGCTGAACTTGTTATGAAATATCATGTCTGAGTGTATGTTGCAATGTAGTGTATGTGTACAGTGACAGATAACCTGCAGTTACTTATTTAGCCTTGTTCAAACTACAAACCACCCTCTGGACTTAGTCTAAATAGTCTTGGATATGAACATTTCTGTATTTAGGTTCCCTAGTGACTCGAGTGACTGAGTGAGTGACTTGAGTGACTTGACTGACTGAGTGACTTGACTGACTGAGTGACTTGACTGACTGACTGAGTGACTTGACTGACTGAGTGACTTGACTGACTGACTGAGTGACTTGACTGACTGACTGACTGAGTGACTTGACTGAGTGAGTGACTTGACTTACTGACTGACTGAGTGAGTGACTTGACTTACTGACTGACTGAGTGAGTGACTTGACCCCCCCCCCCCCCCCCCCCCCCCCCCCCCCCCCCCCCCCCCCCCCCCCCCCCCCCCCCCCCCCCCCCCCCCCCCCCCCCCCCCCCCCCCCCCCCCCCCCCGTGACTTGACTGAGGGACTTGACTGACTGACTGACTGACTGACTGACTGACTGAGTGAGTGACTTGACTGACTGAGTGAGTGACTTGACTGACTGAGTGAGTGACTTGACTGACTGACTTGACTGAGTGAGTGACTTGACTGACTTGACTGACTGACTGACTGACTTGACTGAGTGAGTGACTTGACTTACTGACTGACTGAGTGAGTGACTTGACTTACTGACTGACTGAGTGAGTGACTTGACTTACTGACTGACTGAGTGAGTGAGTGACTTGACTGACTGACTGAGTGAGTGAGTGACTTGACTGAGTGAGTGAGTGACTTGACTGACTGAGTGACTGAGTGAGTGACTTGACTGACTGAGTGAGTGACTTGACTGACTGACTTGAGTGGGTAATTTGTGCGAGTAGGTGAGTGACAGGAGAACATTAGATACTGATGTTTGATGCTTTTTATTTGACAGCATTAAATTTTAACCCATTATTTATTAGTAAACCTTAATCTGCTTTATATATGATCGTTAATGTACTAATTAGACATTTACATTTCAAATGGCAAGTTGTTGGTTAAATTTGTAAGGAAGACGGGGCGTTACATTTTGCCTTTATATTATAACCATCTATAATGTACCGTTGTGTTGTGAAGAACATGAAGAAATCTTACGCTCTCTTTTTTTTGTTTTGTTTTTTGGGCATTTTCTTGTCAGCTGATGTTTTCAAGGACCCGAGTCACGTGATGTATGAGGGGAAACACATACACTTCTCGGAGGTGGACAATAAGCCTTTGTGCTCATACAGCCCTAAACTCTGCAAACAGCGCAGACTCAACGGATACGCTTTCTGCATCCGACATGTTTTAGAGGACAAGACCGCTCCATTTAAACAGTGTGATTATGTGGCAAAATACAACAGCCAGCGATGCACCAACCCCATCCCAAAAGCAGAGGACCGCAGGTCAGTATTATTTTGCGATTACTTTGCACCAGCATGCGTTTCTATAGACTCGATAGCTGCTCTAGAACTCCTCATCCTCACGCACATCACTCACCCACTCGCTCAAGTCACTGGGAACCTACATACTAGCTGACTCAACTTTCAACACAACCAGTGACTAGATCCGATTGTCCGTAATCACTGCTTATCTAATGCTTTAAGCACATTAAATATCAAATACGTACAGCAAAAGTATAATGGCTAAAATTAATCACTAAAACAGAATTTCTCTTTGATCTTCTGCAATTTAAAAAAAAACAAATGAAGTTTGCTTAATTTGCTATGCAGTTTAATTTCATTGCATGAGATAAAATATGAGTATATAGTGTTGGTGTACTTAACCTGCAAATATCAAAAATTAGCTCAGTGTGATGACTTTTTCACCTGTATGATTTTGGAAATGTTAGAAGAGCCGTCTCTTAAGTACAACAGTGTTTTTTGGGTTTCAGTTCTATATTAAAATGGGTGATGATTCTGACTGTTCATTTATTAAGAAACTGCTTTGGTTATTAATATTGTAACCATACAATGTTTGCTTTAAATGGTATTGTACGTGGATCAGTTAGATGAGAATTATTCAGCCAAAAAAAAAAAAAGGGTTATAATTATAGTTCTTACTCTTCTGATGCTGATGTCATCACTTTATTTCATTATAGATACTGTAACAGCCACCTGCAAGTGCTGGGCTTCATCCCTAAAAAAGAGCGTAAGAAGAAACATGATACGCTGGATTCTGTTGCGCTAAACATCACCGTGCCCTCGCTAGCTCTCAAAGCCTCCAATGGCCTGGATAGTTTGCCTCCTTCTCCACCATGTTCTCGCATTCCCACCCTCACCCTGCCCCCCACACACCTTCTGGACCCTTTTGCCTTCTATGAGGAGGACTTGGAAAGGGCAGAGGGCACCCCACGCAAGAATGCTGTCCTAAAGAGGAAACCGGCAAGTCGGCTTGTGCTCGGTCATCAAGGGCCCCGGCAAGACTCGGATCTTCCTCCACCCAAATCGGAGCAAACGGCACTGGTTGGGGTGGCATGTGCACTGCCCAAATCTCCCCACCTACCGCCACCGCCACCAGCAGCTCAACCTCCAGCCCCTCCTCCTCCACCAAACTCCCATTCTGCTGGTCTTTCCCCCTATGTCCAGCAGTTGGCATCACAAACTCTGCTATGCAAGCCAGCACCACCTCAGAATGGATCGTCTCAGGTGCCTGCTGCGCTCCCGTCAGCAGGCCAGCCGTACCGGAAAACCTTACCCACTGCCTCCAGTCAGCCAGCCGCTGGTCCCTGGGAGTGTCCACAGCGGCGCGTCATTGTCATGCGACCCACTGCCTTCACAGCACCTCCTGCCTGTCTTTCGAGGCTACAGCATCTTGTGCAGCTTTGTGCTCAAAGACACAGACAGCATGGAGACCTCTTCCCTCATCTCGGTATTGTTTTAAATAATCAAATGGTTTACCAGACATAGAAATGGCATTTAAAAAGAAATTTTCCATCTATTTTTATATTTTTTTTAAGATTCAGATATATGTACTAGGTACAAAACCAGTTTAAATCAATTTGGTTTTGAGTTACAATGTAGAGTCCAGTGGCTACAAAACAGCAGCACACTGTTTTTCTATGTGGGTGTCATTCATGTTAAAGGAAAAAACTTTTTGTTTTTGTTAACAACATGCTCATAATATTAAACATGCTCATATTGTCTTACAGCATGAATCAAATCTTTAAAGCTCTATATCTATAAATATTTTTCAATAACTAAAGGGTATAGTAGTTAGAATGTTCTCCTCTCAGCACTGGGCATCCAGGTTCGAATACTGATCTGGGTGGAGTTTCCATGTCCTCCCCGTGTCCGCGTGGGTTTTCTCCAGGTTCTACGGTTTCCTCCCACAGTCCAAAAACATGAAAGGTAAATTGGATGCTCCAAATTGCCCCATATAGTGTGCCCAGCACCCGGAACATTCTCTGTTGGATGGGAATGTGGAACCCCCAGCAACTCTAATGTAAAATTAAGCGGAAGATAATAAAAAGATAATAAATTACTGTAAAGGTGGCACGGTGGCTTAGTGGTTAGCATGTTCTCCTCTCAGCATTAGGGATTCCAGGTTCGAATCCCTATCTGGGTGGAGTTTCCATGTTCTCCATGTGTCTGCGAAGGTTTCCTCGGGGTTCTCCAGTTTCCTCCCACACTCCAAAAACATGGATCATGTCAATTGAGTTCTCCAAATTGTCCCATATAGAGTGCATCTGTGTGAGTGAGTGTGTGTCCAGTGATGGATTGGTGTCCTGTCCTGGGTGTATCTGCCCAGCGCCCGTAACGTTCTCCCCTGGATGGGCATGGGGACCCCCCCCCCCCGCGACCCTAATAGAGGATAAAGTGGAAGATAATGAATGAATGAATGAATGTAAAGATGTTTAAAATAACTATTTATAGCATCACTCTTATTCTCATTATTGTTTGCCAATGCACAGATCGATGTTAATATTTCATGTTGTCAATCAGTTATAATCTGTAAGTGGTAAAAATTACACTTAGAATTACACTGTTTTGTGTGTTGTGGTTGCTGGCTGTGTAATAACCTGATTAATTTTGAAACCTTTTTACCCTAAAGTTAAAAAACGAACCAAATAATTGCACAATAGAGCCCATATTAAAAAAATATGACACAAGTCTTCCTTTAATAACAGTATACTGGATCCATTACCTAAGCACATGTACATGCTATACAAATCTCTTTTTCCTTTTCTTTTTTGGTTAAGGATTGTATGTTACAGATACTTTTAAACTCACTGTTGTGTGATGTGTGTAATGTAAAATAATATATATGAATGTAAACAGGCCTGGACTGGTCTGAAGACAGTGCAGATGAGGATGAAGAAGCCGAAGGTGGAGTTTCCTCATTCTCTCGGGCGTGGACATCACTCGGTCCCAACCACCAGTAAGAAATACTCTCAAGTAAACATAATAACATGGAACTTCTCCTGCATATAGTTAAAGTATAGTTATAGACATGTATATACACACACACACATTACCGTGTATAATAAATATTATTTTTTGTTACCAATTGTCATGTTAGTGCCTCTTTGTGTATTTGCAGGTCCATTGGTGAGCAGGAGGGGCCTCGTCGGTCTCGGCTGGCCCGGCTCTGCACTTACCTGCAGGAACGCTACAAGCACCTGTGCAGGCAAGAGAGAGCTGCGACCCGCCACAGTCGATACAAGTATGCCTTCAGGAAAGCCTTGCTTCATGCAGCTAATAAAGACCCAGACTGCACTGGAGAACTCATCCAGCAGCTCAGCAAAACATCACACACCTCTGACGGGTATGTGCAAGGGTGTATGAGAGATGGAAAATGGTGTATTGGATGTATACATAAACTGGTCCTAATATTACAGATGAACTAAAAGATTTTGCAGAAATGCATGTACACACATAGGTTTGGCTATTTTTATATCTTGTATTCATATAGTTATAATATATTTGGTAATATCCTCATCAGATTCGTAGGGTGGAAAACAGCAAAATATACCTTGAAGTGGTCACTGGTCTGTTACATGACAAACACACACACACGTAGTAACAATTGAGTATTTCCACTTTACCTGTCTTTGAGCTGAGAGGAAAATGACACTCCTTGGGGAAACCCATACAGATCTGGGAAGAACAAGCACTTCACACAGTAAGGACCCTATCCTCCCCCTGCGAAGACATCAAACCCAGGCTGCTCTTGCAGTGATGCTAAAGGACAAACCACTCAGCAGCAGTGTTGTGTCCCTAGAAAATTCATTCATTCATTATCTCCCGCTTTATCCTCTATTAGGGTCGTGGGGGGGTTCCCAATGCCCATCCAGGGGAGAACGTTTCGGGCGCTGGGCAGATACACCCAGGACAGGGCGCCAATCCATTGCTGGGCACACACTCACTCACTCAAACGCACTCTATATGGGGCAATTTTGGAGAACTCAATTAACTTGATCCATGTTTTTGGACTGTGGGAGGAAACCGGAGAACCCAGAGGAAACCCACGCGGACACGGGGAGAACATGGAAAATGAATTTCCCAAAACCTTAATACATTTCTCTTTTTACTTTACATTTATTTAACTTCATTGTATTTAAGGCGGGGTGGCACGGTGGCTTAGTGGTTTGACATGTTCTCCTCTCAGCGCTAGGGATTCCTGGTTCGAATCCAAATCTGCCTGGAGTTTCCATGTTCTCCCCGTGTCCGCGTGGGTTTCCTCTGGGTTCTCCGGTTTCCTCCCACAGTCCAAAAACATGGATCATGGTCAATTGAATTCTCCAAAATTGCCCCATATAGAGTGTGTCTGTGTGAGTCTGTGCTAAGCAATAGATTGGCGCCCTGTCCTGGGTGTATCTGCCCAGTGCCTGAAATGTTCTCCCCTGGATGGACATGGGGAACCCCCCCCACGACCCTGGGTGGAACTAAATCAACATATTTTAAGGGCACATTTGTTGTATATTTTCTGCAATAATAATTCTTAACCATGATTTAAAGGGTTTGATAACTGTAAACAAAAAAAACAAAACTTGAAAATCGATAAACCATGATATCTGATCAAGAGTGAGACTGTACATACATTGGACTAAATCCAACCTGTTAGTAATGTAGGAACTGAGCAGTTTATTTTGTAAACTCTGCAAATACTTGGTCCTTCCTTACTGCTTTGTATGTGTTTCACATAACTCGTTTGGAAAATGTAGTCAAATCCAAATACAAACCTATATTTAGTGCATTTCTTAGATAAATCTGAAGTTGTGTTGTTTAAAAATGTTTTGTTTTTGTTCTAGGCAATCAGTTCAACAGAAAGTGGACAAAGCACTGTGTGTGGGCAGTACCAAGGGTCAAGCGTGCAACAGTCCGGCTCTGCCCTTCACAAACCACTGCTTCCAGCGTATCCTTCCCTCACTCAAACTCCAGCACATCAGTCATGTGAAATAGTTACAGCTCTGTATACTTTTGGTTGGTCCTTGACTCTGTGTCCATTAGATATCTTGTTAAACCGTTCCCAGCAGCTCTTCTCAAGCTGTACAGCTCGTTTTGCGGATGGCCAACAGTGCTCTGTCCCCGTCTTTGACATCACGCACCAGACGCCTCTCTGTGATGAACATGCTAAGAAAATGGTACATTTCATCGCTTTCGGTTCGGTTTCAACTGCTAATAACTGAAACCCAACAAATTCTTTACCCAGGACAGGGCACCAATCCATCACTGGGCACTGACACATGCTATATAGGGGCAATTTTATTCTTTATTTCACACTTGATCATGCCCCTTCAGGGGCCAATGTATTAGACACTGGGCAGGTACCGCCAGGACAGGGTGCCAATTTATCACTTGACACACAGTCAACCACACAGACCCTGCATTTTGCAGAGTCTCTCCGCTGCTTGTTAATCAAGCCTCCTCTGACCCCATTGATTCCCAAGTTACCTTTATAAGTTCCTCTACTGCTAGAGGAGTTCCTCATTCACTCCATTCTTAGTATACTGTTGCATGAGAACCCAAAATGACCAACTGATTTAAAATCATTGAAATTAAATTATTATTAAGGTTTTTTAAAAGAATGTAAGCTATTAATTTGTTTATTTCTGCAGGATAACTTTTTACGTGGAGACAATAACCGACGGGTGCAGCAACAGCATCAGCGGCGGCCGCGGAAAAAGACCAAGCCACCGGCGCTGACGAAGAAACACAAGAAGAAAAGGCGAAGAGTCGTGCGGCGCCCCCAAAAGCCCATCCCTCCTGCTTTGCCCCAGGGCAACCTGCCTATGCCCCCCATATTAGCACTGCATACGCAGCATACCAGCATCAGGTGCTTATTCCTATTAATATGTA
>JAFMOD010001485.1:99222-132676 GCA_019802435.1 Corydoras maculifer
AATAACCGACGGGTGCAGCAACAGCATCAGCGGCGGCCGCGGAAAAAGACCAAGCCACCGGCGCTGACGAAGAAACACAAGAAGAAAAGGCGAAGAGTCGTGCGGCGCCCCCAAAAGCCCATCCCTCCTGCTTTGCCCCAGGGCAACCTGCCTATGCCCCCCATATTAGCACTGCATACGCAGCATACCAGCATCAGGTGCTTATTCCTATTAATATGTAGAACGTTCATACCGTAACCTGTTATTTACATAGATGTTTTACGCCTGGCCTCAATTCTGTGTTTGTGTCTCTGACCCAGGAGTCCATCTACACCCGACCTCAGTGCGGATGAGCTTCCCGATGACATCACGACTGACATGGCGGACATTCCAAACGATTTGGAGCTGAATCAAGAGGACTTCTCTGACGTGCTGCCCAGACTTCCAGATGACCTGCAGGATTTCGACCTGTTTGAAGGTCACACACTTGCGCACTCCACTGCAGCTCGTCTACATCGCATTACTGCAGCCTGCACTCGCACACTTCACCGTGACTTGCAAACTCCACTGCAGCTCATTCTCACTCGTCCCACTGCAAATTCGCACTTGCATGCTTTAATGTTGCTCGCACTCGCTTGTTCCACTACAGGGGTGCCCACACTTTTCTGGCCCGAGATCTACTTTTCCATTCGACAGGTCATCGAGATCTACCGGGGTCAATCTCTATTTTTTAGGCTTTTATATTGAAACCTGTTTACACACATCATGTTAGTATTGTCGATTCTGTTAGAATTGCTCTTTTATTAAACACATTGCAGCAAATAGCAAGAAGAAAAGTTATTTTAGTTAAACACAGTATACAGCACAAATGTACAACAATCACTGTAACCCGCAGTTCCCCAAACAGAACATCCATCCATCCATTTTCTTCGGCTTTATCCTATATTAGGGTCGCGGGGGGTTCCCCATGCCCATCCAGGGGAAAACACTTCGGGCGCTGGGCAGTTACACCCATGACAGGACGCCAATCTATCACTGGATACACGCTTACTCACATACACACTGTATATGGGGCAATTTGGAGAATTCAATTGACTTGATCCATGGTTTTGGACTGTGAAAGGGACACGGGGAGAACATGGAAAATCCACCCAGATTGGGATTCGGACGGGGAATCCCTAGCGCTGAGAGGAGAACATGCTAACCACTAAACGACCGTGCTGCCACCAAACAGAACATGAATATTAATAAAAGTAAATGCTTTTTGAGTTTGACATTATAAAAGAATATTCACCCCCCCCCCCACTCTAAATGAAAGTGGAACATTTTAGTTCTTTTTGAGCTTCACTCATCCTTCACTCGTCTTGTCAGTACAACAAAGTGTAAAAACACAGACAGAAACTATCTAATGTAATGTAAATCTAATGTAGATGATTCGGGAGGCAGTGCTTCGGATTTGGGCACGGAGGCGTGGCCACGTGCCGATTTTGAGAACAGCGTGAGAGCCTGGGGGGGGGCTTGTTTTCAGAATGATAGAGATCCGATTTAGAATGAATCACATTGTGTGCGCGTGTATGTATAAGTGCTTCTGATACTGTGCTGTTTATCACGTATCGCGTTTTTTTATTTTATCTTTTCTCAAACCTCCATCGCGATCTACCTGACACCCCTTCGCGATCGACCGGTCGATGTATTGAGCACCCCTGTTCCACTATAACTTGCGCTCGCACACTCCACTGCAACTCACACTTGTGCAGCTCAACTCCCGCTTCACTGCAGCTGCTCATCTTTTTCACCATTGGTATCCATTTCTGTTTGGTTTCTTCACTGCTCTACAGTCTTTCCTTTTTTCAAAAGCAATTATCTTGCATTTTTCTTAATGAACTATACAATGCAGTAAACAGATTTAAAGAATATTTTGATAGTCTTCGTGTGGCATCATCCATATCTGGGTGAATACCACCGGGTTTTTCTTACCATGTAAAATTAATCCTGAAAAAAGACCGTGATGTCACAATAATTAATGAGTATGTGACGTATGGTTCTGTAAAAATTCTCTTTGTTGTCAGACACTAATGATTTTTTTAAATGATCCAACCAAGTGCACAGAATTTAATGCATACATGGCAATTTTGTGTTCAGTCTTCTTTTCTATTTTCGTATAAATCCAATTTGGATTTCTGAAGGTAACGGGTTAACAAATAACCAAATTTTCCTCCCTTGTCCTTAAATTTCCCTCTATTTTTATTTTAAAGTTTCCTCTTTTTTAATTTTAAATTTCCCTCTTTTTTTAATTTCAAATTTCTCTCTTTTTTATTTTTTATTTCCCTCTTTTTTATTTTTTATTTCCCTCTTTTTTATTTAAAATTTCCCTCTTTTTTTATTTTAAATTTCCCTCTTTTTTATTTTAAATTTCCCTCTTTTTTTAATTTCAAATTTTCCTCTTTTTTTAATTTCAAGTTTCCCTCTTTTTTAATTTCAAATTTCCCTCTTTTTTTTTTTTAATTTCTCTCTTTTTTTATTTTAAATTTCCCTCTTTTTTTTATTTTACTGTTATTGCTACTGGCTGCTAAATTTCCTTTGGAATGAATAAAGTATTCTATCTTTCTGTCTAACAGTTCACTGTTATTTTAGCTTCTTTGGAATAATATATATATATATATATATATATATATATATATATAAAACATTATTTGTGTTCACTTTGTTCTTGTGACCAACCGGAGATTAATTTTTTTCTTCTGGTTCTCAGGTAAGAACGGCGAGCTGTTGCCCACGACGGAAGAGGCAGAGGAGCTGGTTAGGGCGCTCCAAGCGATGGGCTCATATCCCGACTCTCTGGTTTGTTTGAACTCTATGGCTGAACTGGCGCCGGCTGATGACCATCGTACTATGAGCGTGTTCTCCAGCTCCGGGGTAACGGCAGCGACCATGGGTGACATCCTCAACGGCCGAATCGCATCGGACGCCTTTCCCAGTTTAGAGCTGGAAGACAATCTCCTTCACCCCTCGGCAGACTTCCCTCCTGCCCTGTCCTCGCAGCCCACTCCAGCCACTGCCTCAGCCTCAGTGCCTAACATAGGCTCGAACCACACCCTGAACGAGCAGACGTTCCCCCACGCCTCCCTCTCGAAACCAGAGCCTGCGCTGCCATCGTCTCCTCCAGGAAGTCATTACAGCAGTGACCACGTGCCGTCGCCGTACAGTGACCATATCTCGTCTCCTCACTCTTCCTCCTTCCAGACGGAGCCTCCTCTTCTGATGGAGGTGCCCCTTGGGGGGTTAGCAGGCGTCCCGCGCTCCTCGTGGAACAACCTCGCTCTTTCATTGACTGATCCGGTGCAGTTTGGGAATCTTCTCAACCCAGATGCTCATCTGCTCTCCACCTCATTGTCTACCCCTCCCTCAATAGCGCACTCACCCCCCGCCCCTTCTTCTACATCCTCACCGTCGAATTTGCCCAGAGACCTGCTAAGCTCCAGCCAACACAAGCTGCAGCTCCCACAATTCAGTGCCGTCTTCGGCCATCAACTGGCCTCCCACAGCGGAATCCCAAAAGACGTGCAGCCCAGCCACAGTTCCACTGCACCCCCTACTGGCTTCACAGCTGCTGGTACTAGTGCTGCCAGTGCCAGCAGTGCAGCTCCTTCCTTTCCACAGAGCAAGTGAAGGTGCTTATGAACCAGCAAAGCCTTTTATAATGCCGTCTGCGAGGGGTGCGCTCATTTCCATTAAGTGTTGTCCTTTTTTTTTATCTTAGTTAGAGGATAATCCCAGAACAGGATGGGGTCACATTGCTGCCTCCCCACACGACATATCGCGTCACTTTGTGTCTCTCATGGCAAGGCTTCGTTAAACAACGCAGGTGGCGGTGTAAGACCGTCTGCTCTCGCTGTGTACAAATTTGGCCGTAGGGAGACTTCCAAAACCGAGTGTATCTGCCAAAATGACTTTTATCCAGATGCTTTTATATTGCACTGTACATAGTGAACCTTTTATGCAGACACTCAGATGAAGCTTACTCAGTGGACCTCAGTCTGGGCTGTAGACTTTCCTGTTCCGAGACAGACCTCATAGATACCTTGAGGGTGAAACCTGGTTACCCAGAGCAATAAAGCACATCAGCATATTCTCAAAGCGCCGGACGAGCCGACTAGGGCTACGTTTAACGATTTACATTGTCGATGAGTCTCGTTTTTAGCGGTCTAGTCTAGAAAAGGGAGAACAATGGCAATCGGTGTTTCTAGCTCAAGATGAGGTCCTCACAAGGCGTGTTTAGTCCACACCCCAGAGATCAGTCAGTTTAGTGTCCTGTAGAAGTCGAGAACCCAGAAATTAGTTCAATCTAATCAAGTTAGAAACAGTGACACACTTTGGAGACTATTATCATGAATGAGATGTAGTATTTATAAGAGTTTTTATTTGTGTATAATCACCGTAATCATCAAATCCTTTCTTGGCTTACCTTAGCATGAGGCTTTTATACACGCATAGCATATAGACGAGAGCGGAGCGCTACTGTGCTTCCGCTGCCGAGGTTGCAATCTGCAGCTGCACCACTAGATGGCACTGAATTTTACACAAATTACTGAAAATTGTCATCAACAGAGTCGGCAATGAATTTATAATCACTTAACGAATTGAATGTTGGCACTTGACAACAGTTGATTTCGTCTTAAAAAGCGACTTTTGAATCACATTTTGATTTTAAATGACTAAACTCTAATTAATGCAGATTTTGAGCCGGTCTGTTACAGCGTTGATGTACAAAAATTTTGGATAGATTCTAGATGCATGAAAATTATTATTAATTTTACTCATGTCTGCTTTTGGTGCTGATTCTAGAATCTACAGGTGATCTAGTCGCTCCGAGTCGACCCGATCCTCGATCCGTGGCGTGCAGTGCAGGACGGTTAGCGCGCCTTTTGAGCTGGGACCTTCGGTGCAATCGTTTCAGAGCAGGACTGTTTATACACCTCAACACATTTCCACTTAACCAGACTGAGCACTGAACTGACAGCATGGCCCGTATGTATCGTGCCAATGTATTTATCACTCGGAGGCAGCACAGGGCACATACTCACCCCTCACCCTCACTTAAACCTGGCCTATTTTTTTTATTTTTTATTAGTTTTTATGGTTTCTAGACGATGCGGGACCCCAGCAGGTTTGCTAGATTTTAGACCTGGAATGACTCACCTATATTGTCATGTGTAATGTATTTCTAGAGTAGTGACTGGATTTGGATCTAGCAATCGGATGAGTTTAATCGAGTGGCAGTGGACTAACTTTGGAAAAAGAAAAAAAAAAAAAAATCAACTGTTATTTGCTGGATACCAAGTGGAGTTCTAGTTTTGTGATGTACCTGTCACTAGTTTTAATGGCTATCAAAATTCTCGTGCTTCATGTTGTTTTATCGAGTGAATGTCCGTGTTGTGTCTGTGAGGAAAATGAGTGTGACTTCTGTTTGACTGTATTTTTGATAGCTATTAAAATCCTGCTCGGTGTTTGCGTGAAACACAAAGCCCCACACGACCCTGGATGGCACGCCGTTGGACCCACCAAAATAAAAAAAATAAAAAAAATGCAGGTCCTTAACCAGTGTCATAAGAAGTCCAATGTTTGGCACAGGAACGAAAACAGTTTCTACATATCAGTTCATTTTAAATCATGTATTCTTTACCTGGATCACCCGGCTCCTCGCGATCATGCTCCGTCATGGCCCGTAACTTTCACTTTGGACATTTTTTAAATCGGCGTCTCACATGAGAGTATTAAGTATTTATTAATTCACTGATTCAGAGAAAGCGCGATGTTCTCCGTTTTCAGTACTTCGACGAAAACCGGTTTGCTTTTCTCCCTGCAGTCGTTGGATATTCGGTATTTAAAAAGGAAAAAATCAAACGTGAATCCGGTGGGGTTGAGAGAATATTTACTGCACTGGGAAACCACAGTCAAGCTTCTAAAACAAACCATCTTCAGGGCTCTGTTAGCAACTCATAACTGCTTGAAGTCTGAACAATGGCTGACAAATTTCTATACTCAGTGAATGTACTGTATAACTGTTTTTAAACAATAGGACGAGCTAATAATCTAGTCACCTTTTGTTATTGGTTGTTCAATGTCTAAGGTATTTTTTGTATACAAAAGTTTACATTTTTATGTATATTTTTCTTGTACAAAAACATGTAATATGTGTATAAACATTATATGTATTATCTGTATATAGTGTGGGAATCTGATCTGTTTTTTGATGTATGAATAAAACTTGCTGTGCTGAACTGGTGCTGCTGCCACACATTTCTTGTCCATAAACACGGTTATGTTTACATTTTGGGACGTGGTGACTCAATCAGGGTGTTGGGCCGTCAAACTGAAGGTCGAGGGTTCAAATCCCTTGTTCACTGAAGTTACCAATGTGGGCTCTTAAGAAAGACCCTTAACCCTCATTGCTACAGAGGTTGTTGCGTAGTGCTGGTGAACGGATACCTGATGAGGTCCTAAAGTGATACTGTAATTGGATTTGAGATCAGGCATCATAGGGCAGAATATCATGCACTTGAGTGTGAAAGGGTGATGGTGTGATTGATAAAACCAGGTTTAGTCCCAGCTCAGCTAAATCTGCAGACTCCACCCATCACACCACTCTAAACTCTTTACATTCCAATAAATACATTGAAGGGCAGCACGGTGGCTTAGTGGTTAGCATGTTCTCCTCTCAGCGCTAGGGATTCCCGGTTCGAATCCCCATCTGGGTGGAGTTTCCATGTTCTCCCCGTGTCTGCGTGGGTTTCCTCCGGGTTCTCCGGTTTCCTCCCACAGTCCAAAAACATGGATCAAGTCAATTTGCCAAATTGCCCCATATAGAGTGTGTGTGTGAGTGTGTGCCCAGCGATGGATTGGCGCCCTGTCCTGGGTGTATCTGCCCAGCACCTGAGATGTTCTCCCCTGGATGGGCATGGGGAACCCCACCGCGACCCTAATAGAGGATGAAGCGGGAGAATAAATTAATAACTACATTGAAGGGCTTAGTGGTTAGCACGTATGCCTCTCAGCACTAGGGATTCCCGGTTCGAATCCCCATCTGGGTGGAGCTTCCATGTTCTCCCCGTGTCTGCGTGGGTTTCCTCCGGGTTCTCCGGTTTCCTCCCACAGTCCAAAAACATGGAACAAGTCAATTGAATTCTCCAAATTGCCCAATATAGAGCGTGTATGTGTGAGTGAGTGTGTGCCCAGCGATGGATTGGCGTCCTGTCCTGGGTGTATCTGCCCAGCGCCCGAGACGTTCTCCCCTGGATGGGCATGGGGAACCCCACCGCGACCCTACTAGAGGATAAAGCGGAAGATAATGAATGAATGAATGAAGCTGGAGCTAGATTAATAACCATCTCTAAGAATTTAAGATGTTGGAGTAGTTAAGAGTTTATTACTTACGCAGTGAATTCCATGATTCCGTTTTGTATATCTTTGATCTAAAAAATACAATAACAAAATTAAAACCCAACTGTGACCAACAACAGATTTCTTCATTGTTGTTGTTTGATGCCAGAAGCTTTTTGGAGAAAGATGAGATTGCCCTCATGCACAGATCTTTAATCAAGTTGTTTTAATTAGCATACTTATTCCATCCATCCATTATCTGCCGCTTTACCCTATACTAGGGTCACAGTGGGGTTCCCCATGCCAATCCAGGGGAGAACATTTCGGGCGCTGGGCAGATACACCCAGGACAGGGCGCCACTCTATCACTGGACACACACTCACTCCCACAAACACACTCTATATGGGGCAATTTGGAGAACTCAATTGACTTGATCCATGTTTTTGGACTGTGGGAGGAAACCGGAGAAAACCCACACGGACACGGGGAGAACATGGAAACTCCACCCAGATGGGGATTCGAACCGGGAATCCCTAGTGCTGAGAGAAGAACATGCCAACCACTAAGCCACCGTGCCGCCCCTAGCATACTTATGAAATACTTATACTTATTAAAATGGTAAATAATCTTAAGTATACTAACAGTTTATATACAACACCAAAACCTTAAGCTTATTAAACCAGAGACAAATAGATTTATCATTTAATGCTGTTGTTTTTATTTTTCTTAAAATCATTTGAAAGCTTACAAGGAATTCTGTACCTCGGTACTTGATGACAAAAGCCAGGATTATGTACAAGACTATACACTATCAGCAATGTTACCGAAAAAAATCTCATTTACAGCCTTTTTAAAATCAGTTAGCATACGCTTCTGTTTACTCGTCAGATAATACTGCACTTTACATTTATAAAAATATCGAGTTCTGCTCCGTGGAACAGCTCTGTGCTGAGAAACCTGATGACCTATTTTTATTGCCATACTCATGGGACTGAGAACTGAACAAATCTCGTTTCTCATTAACTTAAAAAGAACGGCTCACACAGTGCAATACATTCAGACTAAAAGGGAAAAGGTGCAAATATAAATGAAGGGAATGAAACTAGAGGAGGGAGAGAGCATGTGATGGGATAGGAGCGAGGAAATGGGGTCATTATAAAAGAATTCTATACAAAAACAAAGAACATGATGAAGATACTAATGAAGAAAGTCTACAACAAATGACGTTTCGTGTGAAAACCTTAGTGAGTGCCTCTGATGCAGAATGTTTAATGGGTCTTTTAAACCCATTGAATGCAGTTAATAAATCCGCATCATTACTTAAGTTAAATTGTTGGTTGACTTCAGATCTTGTTTTTTTGATTTTTTTGAAAATTAATTTCAGATCTCAGAATCGAAAACTGAAAATGTGCTGCAGCACAGCTGGAATGACGACTGTACACGAAGGTCCAGATTCTTTCCAACAGTGACATTCATCACATCGGCGACAGCTCAACAAATTCAGTGCACAATTTAAAAAATAAAAAATAAAAAAAAAATACAGCCAAATATGACTGATTATTCAGCATTTTGAATACATTAAAAAAGTTTAAAAACCATACTCACCGGCAATTTTATTAGGTACAGCTCATTGTTTTCTACTCATCATATAGATGGACTTCGTATTTTAACAATTCCATCCGTTTCTCTGCATACTTTGTTAGATCAGGACCCACAGAGCAGGTATTATTAGGGTGGTAATACAGCTACAAGTAAACCAAAAATAAAGTGTGCTATCAACATTGAGGCGATGCTTCGATATGGTTTGCTGTTTTGTCCAACGCAGACTTTGTGCACAGAGCAAAAACTTTTAGAGCAATTGGATACAGTTTTTTTTTTTTCTATTTTCAACCCCAAAATAGAATCATAATGCTTAAAGCCGCCATTCCAACATGCTTGCCTCACAACGTTTAATCCTCAACTAAAACAACTCTCATCGGGCCACTTAATTCATCCTGTTGAGAGCTTAAAAACATTATTTCTCTGGCATTCTATCAGTGGTGCATTAGTCCCAAGCACATCCTTTGGAAGGAGGGAAGAACATTAACATTAAACATCGTGAAGTGCAAATGCATAGGATTTAAACTTAGACCCAGTTGAGATTAGTCATCAAAACCTGGGCACCTTGGTCCAAAATCAGGTAGAGGAAACCTTGCCAGCAGAGAAACCCCACATACATGCTCACAGCGTGATAGAAAAGCGAGATTTAGGTGAGAATTAAGCTGACTTGGATGTACTGTAAAGATCACACCCTGTGTTAAAGATCACAGATCTGTGTTAACGGTCTGTGCATGGAATTATGAAGCGTGAAACTCGACAGAGGGAGGGAGAGCGAGAGAGTGAGAGCCTCAGGTGCAGCATGAGGAACAGCCGACAGCCATGATGAAATCCTTTAGCTCACCTGCTTCCTCGGTTGCGCCCGTCAATCAAAATACAGCATCTGATCGCAGAGCTCAGGCGTGTATAAAGTGGTGTAAATCTCTGTGACGTCCCAAATTTCAGGAAGACAAGCATTTGTGCCATGGTTAAAGGTTTCAAATCATTTAAAAAAATTAATCTATTTTAAAGACACACTACACAATGTCTACTTGAGCTTTAAACGGTCATTAAAACGATGCTGTTTGAGGGCAAAAAGGACGATTTGGGGACTGAATTAAATTGGCTGTGGCTGGTGAATGAGCATGGACAGAACTGGACAGTCTGAATGGCACAGGGACCACTGAGAAACGGGAACAAGAACTAAAGATCTGCAATGCCCAATGGTTCCTAAAACTGAATAATAACTAACTTAATTAAAAACTAAAGAGCTAAAACAATGACAAGGCAATCTCAGTGATGGCCAGTTTACCGCAGAAACTTTCATAACCAGTATCTCCAGAAGCAGTTGGCCATTAATAACAGTGTTTTCCTTACCGTACCTCTGTGTGGGGGCACACTTACACCCACACACACACATCCGGCTGCAAAGGCTTTAAACAGTCACTGAGAGCAGGATACCAGAGTTTAAAAACAAATTGAAAGTTAAGGGCCCAAAATGGACCCATGAGCTGCTTGCATGCAGTATTTCTCACTTCACCTTACATACACACACACCATTTAAGATACAGGGCACTTGATATTCATTAAACACACTATTTTGCCATCAACTTAGATAATTGTAAATTCGTTAAGTGCCTAATACTGATAACGCATCCATAGACAATGAAAGGACCCAATACGCTCACTCATCCCATTAAAAATAGCACCTCTGATGGCAGCCCACCTGATTCACATTGTCTCCTGAAATGTCATCTAGTCATTCATTTTGACTATTACATGAATTGAAGAATGTCGCAGGGTATGAATGTGTGTAAATACTGTATATGCTGCAAGCATTTAAAAATAAAAATAAAAAGAAGAAATTCTTAGCTTGGTATTTTTGCCAGGTTGGAAAGAACCTACACGCAGCTTGTGTGGCCATCCACGGTGCCGCTCTACAGTCCTTAACCAGGTACCCTGCTCTCAGAGGAGCCTAACTGCATCCACTCCATCCTTTCACCTGATATGTAAATCAGATTAAAACTCGAGCGTAGTCGAGGCCCCTAGTGCGACGGGTGGGTGAGCAAGCGAGCGTGTGTGCAAGGAGCAGTTCTTGCTGTACAGGAAGGCAGAGGAAGGAGAATCCACAGCGGGCGGTCAGTGGGACGAGGGCCTGGGACCTGCAAACCTACAACAGACAAAGTACTTAATAGAAAAGCAAAGGGAGGGGTACAAATACACAAATTATTATTCGCGAATCTGACCTTTTATTCTTACAGTCAAATATTTTAAAGCCAAAACATATTCACAGGCATGTTTCTGTATGAACTTTGTTGAAAAACATTATGGGTTGTGCAGCGAAATAGCCGGTACAATGGCTTGCTACCTGTCACAAACCCACTTTTTAATAATTACTTTACCAAAAAATTCATTCATTCATTCACTCATTATCTTCCGCTTTATCCTCTATTAGGGTCGCGGTGGGGTTCTCCATGCCCATCCAGGGGAGAACATCTCGGGCGCTGGGCAGATAGACCCAGGACAGGGCGCCAATCCATCGCTGGGCACACACTCACACACACACTATAAACGGGGCAATTTTGAGAATCCAATTAACTTGATCCATGTTTTTGGACTGTGGGAGGAAACCGGAGAACCCGGAGGAAACCCACGCAGACACGGGGAGAACATGGAAACTCCACCCAGATGGGGATTCGAACCGGGAATCCCTAGCGCTGAGAGGCGAACGTGCTAACCACTAAGCCACCGTGCCGCCTACCAAAATATTAATAAATAAAAATAATAGCCTTCACAAAATGAATTAATTACAGTAGAGAGGGTGTAACTGTACTCTGCTTTGTGTTGTGCCTATTAAAACCTCTTTCATGTTATTCATTCCCAATAATGCACACCCCATTTCGTGCCTTATTGCTTTACTATAAAACAGGTATCCGGTTAAGTTTCCCCTCAATCTGATTGGCTGAGCCGTTTGTCCAGCTGTGACATTATTTACAATAACACATACCTCTGACCGCTTCACATTCAAATCAACGTGTATACATTATTTTCCTGTTTATTATATACCACGTTCTTTAATCTGGCCACTAGATGTCAGTGTTTGCTTGTTGAAGAAACCAGCATCCTGTTTCTCCATCAGTGTTGAAGACTAGATAACCAGACTAGATTACATTCCAGAAGACCAGATTATTAATGACTTTGCTTTCAATAAACACATTCATGAATTATACCATATTATTTGAATTATAGTATTTGTGACCATTTTATAAAAGCAATAACTCACATGTGTATTATTGTGAATAAATCACAGGAAAGAGGTGCATTTGCACTTCGCTACACTTTTCAGTGATTTATTCTCCCTCATACTTAATTGCTTTATTATATGTTGCTTACGTTATAGTAAGGGGCTGATATGTGAACAGATAGAAAAGGTTGAGTCTAAACAGAATATAGGAGAGTACACAAGCCCATGTCTGTGCACTCCAGATTACTCAATAAAAGTTTTTCTACTTAGATCACCTCACTAATCCATACAGTAATAACCCAATTTAAACAGAGTTGTATTTGTACCTCTGCAGTCTTTGCACTAGCTCGGTCACCATGGAGTCAGAGATGCCTGGACATGCCTCTTCTGCCAGAAAGATCGCTTCTCTCAACTCATCCACTGCCTCTGGTTTCCCATTCGTAGCCTCGCCCTTCTGCTTCAGCTTCAGGAGTGCCAAAGAGCAGAAGAGGAACAACCGTCTCATGATATTTAATAGTAATAATGTGGACACAGAACTTGCAAGACTTCCATTCACACATTACACCAAAGAGATCAAAGAAGCTGAATATTATTTCAGCTTTATTACATTAAATAATGTTTACAGGGAACACAACTGTATGAAGACCTTACTTCTGCAAACAAAGGTGATATGATGGTGGACAGGCTCTTAGATAACAGCCGCTGTGTACTGTTCTGTACCTGAAAGAGTTCAAACAAAAGACTTCAGGGACACAATATACTGATCTGTCCGCACATCAGATGTTCCGATGTCCTAGTGTCAAGCCATATTGGAGAGGGAGACCAAAACTTTAAATCTTGCTGAAACTGAGTGCTTATTGAAAACCAGAAGAGCCTGGAAATTCCACATTTAATCCTAAAACTTTCAGCAAACAATTAAACACACAACGGCATTTAAGTTTCATTAATCACTAGTGAATTTACACCCAATTTGATAAGGGAACTTTTAATTTGGGATTACATTTACATTACATTTGTGTATTTTGCAGATGCTTTTATCCAAAGCAAACAAGTATCCTAACTTGATGGGACAGCACCCTTGAAGCAATTAGGGTTAAGGGCCTTGCTCAAGGGCCCAAAATGGTAACTTCAGTACACATGGGACTTGAACCCTCAACTTTCTGATTGCAAATTCCAATCCCTAATCACTGAGCTACCACATTTTTCATCGTTCTATATTCAGTTACATTGCCATTAAAAAAAAGTTAATTGTGACAATGAAAATTATTTTATACCAGTAAATCAATTTTGTCGTGAAAAAATATCAGACGGAACTATTGGCCCCAGGACATCTTCACTTCATTGAATTTGGCCCTCACAGTTTGGACACCTGTGCTGTAAAGCATCTAGGTATGCACGTCCCCTAAACCTGTGTTTTTAATTTGTTGTCAATGAATAAAAAGTGATTCTCATGTATGAAATGGATGTGTATGTGTGCTTGTGTAAACCATCTGAAGTCTCAGTACCAGGTCGCATTCTAGCTCCGAAGCCTGTAAGATTCCATTTTGGATCTTTTTGGGGTCTTTCTCTCTGATAGTAAAGATCCAATCATCGTTTCCAGGATCGTTTCCACCTGTTGCTTGTTCACCTTGCTCCCTAAAAACATAGAAACACACATGACGCATATGGGGTGGCACGGTGGCTTAGTGGTTAGCATGTTCTCCTCTCAGCACTAGAGATTCCCGGATCGAATCCCCATCTGGTTGGAGTTTCCATGTTCTCCCCGTGTCCACGTGGGTTTCCTCCGGGTTTTCCGGTTTCCTCCTACAGTCCAAAAACATGGATCAAGGCAATTGAGTTCTCAAAATTGCCCCATATAGAGTGTGTGAGTGTGTGTTCAGTGATAGATTGGCGTCCTGTCCTGGGTGTATCTGCCCAGCGCATAAGACGTTCTCCCCTGGATGGGCATGGGGAACCCCCCGCGACCCTAATATAGGACAAAGCGGAAGATAATGAATGAATGAATTAATGATGCATATGCAAGAACAGAATACTGATACTGAATACTGAAACCCCAACAGTCCAAAACTATAATATGAAAGCGAGAGCAATTTATTAGATATGGTAATACAGAAATAACTAAAATCATTCATTCATTATCTTCCGCTTTATCCTCTATTAGGGTCGCGGTGGGGTTCCCCATGCCCATCCAGGGGAGAACGTCTCAGGCGCTGGGCAGATACACCCAGGACAGGGCACCAATCTATCACTGGGCACACACTCACACACATATACACACTCTATATGGGGCAATTTGGAGAACTCAATTGACTTGATCCATGTTTTTGGACTGTGGGAGGAAACCCACGCGGACACGGGGAGGACATGGAAACTCCAACCAGATGGGGATTCGAACCGGGAATCCCTAGCGCTGAGAGGAGAACGTGCTAACCACTAAGCCACCGTCCCACCATAACTAAAAAATTAAATTGGAGTTTAAAATATATATAAATATATAAGAGATAAGCATTTACACAAAACCAATTTATATAAGCATATCAAATAAAAATGTTAAAATGGCAAACAAGCGATACTTACGAGTCAGACTCATCGGAACTGGACTCGTCTCGACACTGCTCAGCTTTCCATCGCTTGTACCTGTCGATCAGCTCGGTGAGGTACGAGGTCTTTTTAGCATGCCGTACAATTAGCTTATGTTTCAGCAGCTCTTTGGCTGTAGGTCTCTGGAGAAAAGACACACATGCAAATCCAGTTTAAATAAAGTTTAGATGTTCGGTATGCAAAAGGTAATGCCTCTCGTTTTCAGTGGGTCATGCTTTAAAGAAGAGGCGTCGAGAAAGATTCCATCGAAATGAATGAGGGTTAATTACGTCATGAAATTACAAAGACCTACTCATACACCTATCCTTTATTTATGATGGATGTTAAAGCCTATCCCAGTGTTAAAGAGTTAATTGTAGATATTCTAGACATGTTGCCAGTCTTCCACAAGGCAGACACACAAACACTTAGGCAGGATTTATCTTCAAAAAAGGCACCTATTAGCAACTATAGGAAACCTATGCAGACATGGGAAAACATGCAAACTTCACACATACTCCACCTTTGGATAAAAACAAATGTTAAATTGTCTAAGAGCAAATTTTCAGTGAAGTCACCAGGAAAAGTTGTTTCATCAATAATTGAAACGTATTGTGTGGAAAATGGTAAATGTGGACCAGGAATAAACTTGGACAGCCTTACATTAAAAAAAAACTTTGGTAAAAACACTCATCATTCACTTACGAAGCTTGGATCCTTGTTAAGACAAGCTTCAACGAATTCTTTAAGTGGTTTGCTGTAATTTCCCTCCAGAGTGGGAGGATTATTCTTTGGGATGAGGAATAAAACTTTCATGGGATGCAGTTCAGAATGGGGCGGCTCTCCCTTTGCCAGCTCTATTGCCGTTATACCCAATGACCAGATATCTGCCTGTAACACACAAGAACACACGTCATGTAAACTGATTGGTGCAACAGACTAACAGGATTCAGGTACAGAGTGAGCCAAACGCTTACAAACGCTCTGAAATTACAAATTATAGATACACTATAGGGGCGGCACGGTGGCTTAGTGGTTAGCATGTTCTCTTCTCAGCACTAGGATTTCCTGGTTCGAATCCCCATCTGGGTGGAGTTTCCATGTTCTCCCCGTGTCCGCGTGGGTTTCCTCCGGGTTCTCCGGTTTCCTCCCACAGTCCAAAAACATGGATCAAGTCAACGGAATTCTCCAAATTGCCCCATATAAAGTGTGTCTGTGTGAGTGAGTGTGTGCCCAGTGATAGATTGGCACCCTGTCTTGGGTGTATCTGCCCAGCGCCTGAAATGTTCTCCCCAGGATGGGCAAGGGGAACCCCACCGCAACCCTAATAAAGGATAAAGCTATCGGAAGATAATGGATGGATAAGATACACTATACTGGCAACTGTATTGAGACACACCTCCTAATTACTGAATTTAATCCCAGAATGCATTCATTCATTCATTATCTTCCGCTTTATCCTCTATTATGGTCGCAGGGGGGGGTTCCCCATGCCCATCCAGGGGAGAACGTCTCAGGCGCTGGGCAGATAGACCCACACTCACACACGGACACACTCTATATGGGGCAATATGAAGAACTCAATTGACTTGATCCATGTTTTTTTGGACTGTGAGAGGAAACCGGAGAACCCGAAGGAAACCCACGCGGACACGGGGAGAACATGGAAACTCCACTCAGATGGGGATTCGAACCGGAAATCCCTAGTGCTGAGAGGAGAACACGCTAAACACTAAGCCACCATGCCGCCCCTATAGTGTATCTATAATTTGTAATTTCAGAGCGTTTGTAAGCGTTTGGACGTTTGTAAGCGTTTGGAACCCAAAGGAAACCCACGCAGACACGGGGAGAAAACTTTACCCAGATGGGGATTCGAACTGGGAATCCCAAGTGCAGAGAGGCGAACGTGCTAACCACTAAGCCACCGTGCCGCCCTCCCAGAATGCAGTTTATTAAAAATATTGGAAAAATAATGTGGAGTGCTCAAAGGTGTGTTTTATTGTACAGTAATGTCACGGCTGCACAAACGGCTCTATCAGATTTATAATGAATAATAAAAGATTAAAGAAAGTAAGGCTAATTGTAATAACATGCAATTGTATACATCTATACAATACCACGTAATGCTTTAAGAGTGTTTCTTCTAAAATGATTCCGGAGCCTGGTGTTAATTGCTTTAGCTTAATTATTTTCACACATATATTTAAAGGAATTTAATGGACACCTTTAGTCCATTAAACAGTACAGAGGACTGAATCAGAAAAATGCCTTTAATCTAGGATCACGTATGTTTAGAAACTGCACATCACCAGCAGTCAGGTACAAAGATTTATGTCCTTTAAATGCTATTTTGGTTTAAGGAAGTCTGTGTGCGCTGTGACTCAATACTTAAGGGATGCTGTTGTGGTTGCACCACAGAGCGCCTGTAAACTGAAAATGGAACTTGCTGAAATATTCACAAAGACAGTAAATATGTAATAGCAGACATAACTATTATCACCAATGGCTGGGCAATAGGTCAAATTACTGGGTGTATTTTTATAAATATGAAAGGTACTCGGTATATTAAGTTAAGTATTTACTAGATTATTATTATTATCGTTACAATTCGTATGTAATCACTTTAATCAGGGAAAAAAATCTGACAAGGAGTCATATTACTTGACTAGATATAGGCGTGACTGACAGGAATGTTCAACATTACTGGAAGCCACCTTACACTGTGACTAATGTAATTTATACCAACAGGCTCATGTACGACACATGCACACACAAAAAAAAAATAAAATAAAAAACAAGGAAAGAATGAACCGCTTTCGGGAACGGAACTGTCTGCAGAGAAAAACACAAAGGCAGAACGACAGTTTACATATAAACTTAAAGGAATTCTGACCTTTGAATCATAGGCTGACTGTTTTATGACTTCGGGCGCCATCCAGAATGGAGTACCAACAAAAGTGTTCCTTTTGATCTGAGTGTCTGTTAGCTGACCGGCCACGCCAAAGTCAGCCAGCTTCACGTCTCCCTGCTCTGACAGCAAGACGTTGGCGGCTGTGGAAGAACACACACGTGTATTGAGCTTGACTTCACGAGCTGAAATCACTTTTACGTTTTTAAACAGAACCCAATTTGTTTGAGAGGTTTGGTTGAATAATGTGCATTACAGTCACGGGTACAAATTCATCGGGGGGGGAAGGTTCATGAAAGATGTTTACTCTGAAAGAAGTGGGGTAACTCCTGAGGGCAGCCTACCAGAATTTTTTAAAAAACATATCAGCATGTGTGTTTACGTTCCAGTTTAAAGTGATAAAATTATTTATTTTGCCTGCAGTGCTCACACAGAGGACTCTGTCCTCCACATTTAACCCATGCACATGAAACCTGTGCGGTGAAGAAACACACACTATGTTAAATAATATTGGTTAGAGTAAAAATTTTTGGAAATGCTTTATACCCCCGCCCCCAAAACAAATTTAACCATTACAAGTGTTTTTTGTTGTTTCTTCTTTTTATGTAGGGGATATATATTCATTCATTCATTCATTCATTATCTCCCGCTTATCCTCTATTAGGGTCGCGGTGGGCTTCCCCATGCCCATCCAGGGGAGAACGTCTCGGGCGCTGGGCAGATAGACCCAGGACAGGGCGCCAATCCATCGCTGGGCACACACTCACTCACACAGACACACTCTAAACGGGGCAATTTTGAGAATTCAATTGACTTGATCCATGTTTTTGGATTGTGGGAGGAAACCGGAGAACCCGGAGGAAACCCACGCAGACACGGGGAGAACATGGAAACTCCACCAAGATGGGGATTCGAAACGGGAATCACTAGCGCTGAGAGGCGAACGTGCTAACCACTAATATATATTGTCCTTGTAATTTTTTTTTATTACACAACACTGTCTTGTATTTAACAACTACCTTTAATGTCCCTGTGGATCTTCATTTCTGAGTGCAGATATTCCAGTCCCTTGAGAATTTCTCGGAGTATGGTAGCGATCTGGGACTCGTCCAAAGGCCCCGGTTCCAGCTGCAGAACACAGAACAATGGATCATACACACTGATAAGTCTTGAGTCACTTACTGTATGATTAAATCACAGTTTCCATCCAGCAGGTAATCTAAGATATGAAAACTAAACCAAAACCTGATAATGTTAAATGGTATTTACCAAATCTAATGCGGATCCACCTCCTAAATACTCCATGATGATCCATAATTTTGTGCCCTGCAAGCAAAAAAAGGTAGCGTGTGTCTTAAGGGATGGTAATGTTCAATCCAAAGTTATAGGAACTTCAGGTCATGTCACATATGATTACACTAAGTCATGATGAGCATCAGACAACAGCGACCACGAATACAGTAACGACCATCATTGCCTTTTCCAATGCATGTTACTGGCAACAATTTTAACATGTCTCTAAAAACATAGATTACTATAATAAAGAATTTCAGAAAAAACAAAATACAAAAAATCTGACTAAGCAGCTTACAGTGCAAAGCAGAGCATGCTGATCATTACCGCCTCTGAAGAACATGCTATCCGTCCGTGAAGAGTGTGAGCAGTCACACTGCTGACAGTTTGCTGGTATGAGTGTGTATGCAATCTTAAATGTCAGTAAATAGTATTTTCTTGCTAAGATTTAAGTTCAATTTTTATAATTTACATACATGCATACTGTACATGAGCATTGTAAATAAACATTTTAACATTCTACTTTGAGTTTTATATTACATTATTCTAGGTAAGTTTAAAGTTTAAAGCTTTTTTTTAGCTACACAATAAAAAAAAACAGAATGTTGCTAAATAAAACTACACGAGAAACACATCAGTAGCTTCTGTAAGCTGTAGCTTGAAAGTGCAATATAAATGGAGTAACATGCAGAGTCAGGAAGGACCTTAACTACATACAGCCCTTTTGAAAATGTCACCTGTACACACTTCGTGTCACATTGGTGACCAATGTTCAGTGAAGCAGGAAATAAAAAAAGCCACAATAACCAGAAGGATATGGTAACAGAGATACTAGTCAGAAGCACATATTTACAGATATTGCAGCCAGCTGCTCCTTCACCTATATTTGAGGACATATTTGGTAAAAAAAAAAATAAATAAATAAAAAAGTTTGATTAAAGAAAAAAAAAAAAAAAAAAAAAAAAAAGACACTTGGTTTCTATCCAACAATATTTATTTTTAAATCTAATTTCTTCCTTTTTTTATATACAGCTTCTTAATTAAGACAAGCTGATGCCCGGGTTTTTGGCATCCCAGGAGCAGCGTCATGATTCTGTCTGAATAAGCTAATGAGCTTCCGGCTCACGCAGTGGAAGGTCTTGAAGGAAAGGGAGCAGCTGAATATGTAGGGCAGGACTAATGAGAGCTGTTGCCAGTTAACATGTCACGCTTTGGCTCACAGATTCAGATACAGATTCACAAGAGGCAAGCATGAAGCGAGGAACTCAACACTACACCTGCCTCAAATGCAGCTAAGCAAATGTTGATTTGTCACGTCAAGGAAGACACTAGATTTATAAAGTCACTGTTCCAAACAACAAACTTCACCCCCAGCAGCTTCACATCATACACAGGGATGACATCTAACCCTCAGGATGTGGACATGAGTAGCTGGCCAATCATCAGTGACAATATCTTTGAAGGCTTAACAGCTGATTAGACTAACGTAGCCCTCCACAGATCTCCTGTGTCACAAGCAGAGCCAATGTGAGCTATTCGTGTAGTTAATTGAAAATAAAAATTAAATAATTAATTAATTAATTAATTTAAAAAAATACACGGTGGCATGGTGGCTTAGTGGTTAGCACGTTCGCCTCGCAGCACTAGGGATTCCCGGTTCGAATCCCCATCTGGGTGAAGTTTCCATGTTCTCCCCGTGTCTGTGTGGGTTTCCTCCAGGTTCTCCGGTTTCCTCCCACAGTCCAAAAACATGGATCAAGTCAATTGAATTCTTAAAATTGCCCCATATAGAGTGTGTGTGTGCGTGAGTGTGCCCAGCGATAGATTGGCGCCCTGTCCTGGGTGTGTCTGCCCAGCGCCCGAACCATTCTCGCCTGGATGGGCATGGGGAACCCCCCCGCGACCCTAATATAGGACAAAGCGGAAGATAATAAATGAATGAATAAATGAAAGTTCACTCATTTAACTACAGAACAACACACTGGTAGTGAAGTATCGGGACACAAGAAATCCAACTGCAACACACTGGCGGTTTATTGGGCAAAGTCTAAGAACATGGAGGATGACTCAGGACTTTTTTTTTTCTTATTGTAGAAGGAAACTCCAATATGAGAACATGCCAAATTCCAATAAAAACTTTACATAAATTCCAAAGAGGATATATTTAGGCCATAATGTCAGGAATTAAGTAAAATCATTAAAAATGTTATGTCCTAAAAAACGTTTACCTGTTTTGTCTTAAACACCAAGATGAGTTTGATTTTTAGATACTTAGATATTTCGACAAGCACATCACTTTGTTTAATTGAACTTAAATTATACAAAGAACATAAGTAAGACAGTTATAGCATATCTACTCGAAAAGTCAGTAAATTATTCATTCATTCATTATCTCCCACTTTATCCTCTATTAGGGTCGCGGTGGGGTTCCCCATGCCCATCCAGGGGAGAACGTCTCGAGCGCTGGGCAGATAGACCCAGGACAGGGCGCCAATCCATCACTGGGCACACACTCACTCACTTAAACACACTGTATATGGGGAAATTTTTGGAGAACTCAATTAACTTGATCCATGTTTTTGGACTGTGGGAGGAAACCGGAGAACCCGGAGGAAACGGGGAGAACATGGAAACTCCACCCAGATGGGGATTCGAACCGGGAATCCCTAGTGCTGAGAGGCGAACGTGCCAACCACTATGCCACCATGCCGCCCTCAGTAAATTATACTTTTTAAAATGCAAACCTAGGATTAGATGGTGTCTGGTGGTGCATTTACCTTCAGATATGAGCCATAATACTTGGTAACAAAGGGGCTGTCACACTGGCTCAGCACCGTGATCTCCTGCTGAATGTCCTCGATTTCATCCTCTGCCTCCTCCAGATCAATGATCTTTATGGCCACCACTTTCTGCGTACGATTGTCTATTCCTTTAAAGACTTCTCCAAATGAACCCTTTCCGATCTTCTCTAACTTGGTGAACAGCTCCTCTGGGTCAGCTCTTGCATTCTAATCAAAACAAGAAGGTGACAGTTATTCGTAATGCTTCTTCTTAAAACATACTTTTAGTTATCTCTTAATTGCACAGTCTTCAGCACACTTAATAACGACATGACGACGAAAAAACATCATATTCCCTACCAAAAGCATGGATATTTAGACTTAAACAAGCTTTATTGTCATTCCGAACGAACAAAGTTTTATTGCAAGTACCTTGCATATATTTACAAAAATGAAAAACATTGTTAAAAAGTGCACAGAATTGACATAAATGTATAAATAAGCAGCAGGTACTAAGATAATAAGCAAACAAACCCCAAATATCTGATACAATTAAAAAGTTGAAGTAGCAAAAGTAGAATTTGGCTTGAAACCAAAGAGAAAAAAAAAAAAAAGCAAAAGACATTAGTGGAAACATTAATTGTAAACTGTCTGTGTAAACTAAATAGAAAACAAATGCTAGGAAGCTGCATTTACAAAATAACAGGCACACAGCAGGAGCAGTGCAATTCCACCACTGGACTGTAATCTCCTCGAAAGCAGGTGGACTCGGCCGTTTGCATATTTGTTTCCTTCTTATGTTACTAAGAAACCTTTTTACTTCTTGAATATGTAAGGGTAAATTTGAGAGTTATGCACCGAAATTCACTGTTAAATGAAAAGCTGTGCTACGGAATCCCCATAAAGACCACACCGAGTCTCTATAGCTAATCGTCTCATTGTCCGATTGACCCTCTCACAAGCGGCCCTTCCACTTACAAGCATTAAGAGAAGAGCACGTGTCTTACAGGTGAAGCAAACAACAAGAATTTACCTTGTGTGTGACAAACGCCATTTGTGCAAATTGGTTTAGTTGAGCATTAGTCACGCTGCCAGTATCTGTCAGCTGGGAGCACTTGAGTAAAATGGGGCGTTGGACGGCTGATACGGCAGGTAAGAACACAGAAAGGATGAACTCTGCCCTTTTAATGCTAATGCAAGGAATCTATATTGGGACATCGGTCTTCAAAGAATCCGTCTTCTCAGACAGGTGGTAAGAATTTAGCCACAGATCTATAAACCTTACAATTTATGATCGGTGCTTTTATATAAACACGTCACATACATTTTAATAATACATTCTTTTTTTGTCTAGTCACACTACAGTTACATTCACTTGCAGAGTTATCAAATGTAATAATGAGAGAAGGTAGTGGCAAATAGTGAATTGTCCGAGTTTTTTTTTTTTATTTCACTCTAAACATTACTTCCAGATTTGTGAAGAGCTTGTGAGTGGCCCTTCAATAGTCAAGTGATGTTTCCTCCACTTCTGGATAATGACCTAATTGGTATTTATAGGAACTTGACCTACAAAGACAACACTTAGCCCTCACTTTACAGTGTTTAGTAATACACTATGCCAGATTTGTCTAAAAGAATGACAATGACTTTGCTTTTTACCGTTGTCTAAATCAATGTGAGAAAGGCTTCATGGCAGAATGGACACTAAGACATTAGTTACAGTACAGAATGCACCATAAAGGAGTCACTGCAAACAATTAATATATGGAAAGTTCCCTGGCAAATGATATGGTCATAGGCAGTTTAGCATCTCCAATTCACCATGTGTGAGAAGGAAGGGGTGTTTCCCAAAAAGCAAACTTAGATAAAGAGGTGGACAGGCCTACACAATGGTTCATTTTTAACCAATTCCTGTTCTGTAACGGCTCTGTGAGGGTCATAACCATTAAAGAGCAGAGTGATGAAGATTTATAACGTGTGTTATTAAACTACTTAATGCATAATAACAATTATTGTCATACACGAATTCCAAAAGGAAAAAAAATTTAATCAACCCTCTGAAAAATGACTTTTTAAATTGTACACTGTAGAGATGAACCAAGAACATAAATAAACCAAGATGTCAATCCTGACAGTCGTTAAGTGCCTTTGACCATTACATCTGAAAAGGGTGCTGCAAAGCTAACTTTGTTTTTGTTCCATGCAAGTTGTTCCCTTCTAAAGTCTAAAGTTCCAGCTACCGGCGTAACGTATTATTTTTTTATAAATGTATGAATGAATTGTAACAAATTGTGATTAATCGCAAAAAACGATTGATCATCTCATCCCTGATGATGATCCCTCTCAGAACACTGATGGCCCAGTTATGAGGTCTGTACTCCTGCAAGGGATTCCCAGGTTCGAATCCCAATATGGGTGGAGTTTCCATGTTCTCCCCGTATCCACGTGGGTTTTCTCCGGGTTCTCTGCCGGAGTCACATGCTGCACATAAATTAGTTATTAATTAAATGCCGTGCTTTATTATCAGCTCTAACTGCCTTCCTTGTCTGTTTCTTTTGAGGTGTGACCGGCTTTCTGGCTCTGCCGACGAACACTGATGGAACCTGAATATCAATTGGACTGGCGGTCCTGCAGGACGCCCCCTTAATGGACTCACTTATAGTTTTCCAGTTTTTAGTTTTTCCATTTGTTAAATGTCTCTACATGGCTGTCCTACATTGTTGTTGCTGCCTGGCCGCTCAAGGAGGATGAGTCCCCCACTGAGTCTTGGTCCTCCCAAGGTTTCTTCCTTGAATAACAACAGAAAAGGGAGTTTTTTCTTGCCACTGTCGCTTCGGCTTGCTCTTTGGGGGTTTAAAGGCTTTTCATTCTGTAAAGCTGCTTTGTGACAATGTACTGTTGTAAAAAGCGCTATAGAAATAAATAACTTGAACTTGCTTTCCTCCCACGGTCCAAAAACATGGATCAATTCTCCAAATCGCCCCATATAGAGTGTGTCAGTGTGAGTGAGTGAGTGAGTGAGTGTGTGCCCAATAATAGATTGGCACCCTGTCCTGGGTGCATCTGCTCAGTGCCCGAAACTTTCTCCCCTGGATGGGCATGGGGAACCCTAGTAGAGGATAAAGCGTTAGATGATGGATGGATGTACTAAGGAAAAAGGGTGTGAGCATGGTTACCTGCATGCCTGGAAGTCCTTTCTGGACTGGAGAGTGATGAGCCATGACTTCTGAACAAACTGCCCGGCGCTCAGCGAAAGCTGGAGAGTGACCACAAGGCTGCGTTAACTTTCAAGCTTGTTAAGCATCACAACATTTCTGTTTGAGCGTATAATCCGGGTGGCTGGTGCTTTTCGGTTCGGTGTGTTTGTAACGGCGGGGCACTAAACAGCGGGACAGCTCGAGTTGGGAGCTGCAGTCTGATCGTTAACCACCGCGAACAAATCTGATCCGCTATGAGATCAGACCACAGCCTTACAGCATGTCTGCACGGTGCCTCTGATCACCGCTCTGTGATTTTTAACGGTGATGAACTTCTCTTTCCGAACTCTGCGGCTCTCTGCGGAGGGATTAGTTTGTGCTCTCTGCTTCGCTCGATAGCAGGTTAGCTACAGCTAACAGGGCTTCCTTAATTCCTCACTCACGCTAAATGTGCCGCCAATACGGACTTATTCACCGAAACGCGAGCACCTGCGAAAAAAGTCTAATTGTGCTACGTATTTTCCCCAACCTGCTGCCGCAAAGCTTAAAACCCCGCGCGGGTGAAAACAACTGTTTCCATGTTGTTCATTTTCCGCTGCAAGCCCTCGCCATATTGCGAGCTCTGAGCGCGTCAGGGCGGGGGCGGGGCGAACCGGGATCCGACCAATCGCGTGGCCGAGAAAGGCCACAAGCACAGCCCCGACACTTACTCCCAATGAGTCCATGGTTTGCGTCTCAAATAACTCCGAGTGCCCTACAGAGGTGGCCTCGCGTTGTCGTAGGAAACAGTGCTTCATCAATCAGAGCAAGTGCACTTCGGGTCGAGTGGGGAACGGTTTTTTGTTTTTACAGCGTTGTCTTGACCGGCACGAGCGTCTCAATTGATCTTGGTTCAGATGTGATAATGTTTACATTACATTTGGTCATTTAGCGGGTGGCTTAGTGGTTAGCATGTTCTCCTCTCAGCGCTAGGGATAGTTTGAAGCCTCATCTGGGTGGAGAGTCCATGTTCTCCCCCTGTCCGTGTGGGTTTCCTCCGGGTTCTCCGGTTTCCTCCCACAGTCCAAAAACATGGATCAAGTCAATTGAGTTCTCCAAATTGCCCCATATAGAGTGTGTCTGTGTGAGTAAGTGTGTGCCCATCGATGGATTGGCATCCTGTCCTGGGTGTATCTGCCCAGCGCCCGAAACGTTCTTCCCTGGATGGGAAACCCCCCGCGACCCTAATAGAGAATAAAGCGGAAGATGATGGATGGATGGATGGATGGACTTACAAGGTGAACACAGGGTTAATCACAACATCCCTGGAGCAATGAAGGTTAAGGACCTTGCTCAAGAACTCACTGTAACTGCCTATTTGAGCAGTTTATATTTTAATTGGTTTAAAGTTTGTAAAATTGTGTTTTATATCTTCTGTTCTTTTAAAAACACTGACGTTAATTACCACGGTTACTATGTTACAAAGGTTTCAAAGTCAGCCTTAAGGGTGAAGGTGTTTATTAAGGAGCCAAAGAGAGACATGACATAAAACTATAGCTCTCTTTGATATTTATGCAGCCAATGGCGTTCGTGTTCTGTTGGTATACCAATTGTGTTTACGTAAAGTTTATTACCTTTTCTTGTATTAAAGTGAATTGATATAAAAAAATTACCGAAGACACATCTCTTTAACAAATACCTGTTGTAAAAAAAAAAATAATAAATAAATAAAAAAGGGGGGGGGGGGCGTGTGCCGCGGCATCGAATAACATTCAGCTTTGATGAATTTACAGTATAGTTGGTTTTCTTCATGGCTTCTGACTTGTGGTGTTCTCATTTGTAAGTCGCTTTGGATAAAAGCATCTGCTAAATGACTAAATGTAAATGTAATGTAAATGATATGTAATTGTGGTTCTTAGTCAAGAGGTAAACAAGCAAAGAATCATTCTTAAGATTAAGAGTTTACAATGTAGAAATTGCACATTGTATCTGTTTATGGGATTTATGTTACAGTTCTTACGATGGTGTGTAACAAGGTTAAGCTACAAACTCAAGAATAAACCTAATCAGTTTTGGCAAGAATATTTGTGCTGTCGACTTTAAATCGGAGGGAGCAACACCCACATTGGTAACTTTAGTGGACCTGGGATTTGAACCCCCAACCTTCAGATTGATAGCCCAACGCCCTAACCACTGAGCTACCTTGCTCTCGATGTTGTAAGTGCAGCATGAACAGAACAGCGAACACGGTGTGCTGTATAAGCTGACAAGATACGCGTTTACGTTTTAATTTGTCTACACTATTACGGCACAGTAGATTAGTGGTTCGGGTGTTGGGCTATCAATCAGAAGGTTGGGGGTTTACATCCCAGGTCCACTGAAGTTACCAATGTGGGTCCTTGAGCAAGACCCTTAACCCTCATTGCTCCAGGGATGTTGTGATGAACCCTGTGCTCACCTTGTAAGTCGCTTTGGATAAAAGTGTCTGATAAATGACCAAATGTAAATGTAATGTACTCTAAACGCTTACTGAACAAGGTTCGAACATCCATCCATCCATCCATCCATTATCTTCCGCTTCATTCTCTACTAGGGTCGCGGGGTGGGGGGTTGCCCATGCCCATCCAGGGGAGAACGTTTCGGGCGCCGATCTATCACTGGGCACACACTCACTCACAGACAGTCACACAAACACACTCTATATGGGGCAATTTTGGAGAATTCAATTTGATCCATGTTTTTGCACTGTGGGAGGAAACTGGAGAACCCGGAGGAAACCTATGCGGACACGGGGAGAACATGGAAATTTCACCCAGATTGGGATTTAAACCATGACTCCCTAGTGCTGAGAGGTGAATGTGCTAAACCAATAAGACACCGTGCCACCCGTGAGGTTCAAACATATAATACAACAAACAAAATAGTAAATACAGCAAGTATTTACACACGACAATTACAGTTTAGGCAGCACGGTGGCTTAGTGGTTAGCACGTTCGCCTTTCAGCGCTAGCTATTCCCGGTTCGAATCCCCATCTGGATGGAGTTTCCATGTTCTCCCCGTGTCTGCGTGGGTTTCCTCCGGGTTCTCCGGTTTCCTCCCACAGTCCAAAAACATGGATCAAGTTAATTGAATTCTCCAAATTGCCCCCTATAGAGTGTGTCTGTGTGAGTGAGTGTGTGCCCAGCGATGGATTGGCGCCCTGTCCTGGGTGTATCTGCCCAGCGCCCGAAACGTTCTCCCCTGGATGGGCATGGGGAACCCCACCGCGACCCTAATAGAGGATAAGCGGGAGATAATGAATGAATGAATGAATTACAGTTGAACTACAGTATAATCGATACTAGTGCACAATGTACCAAGCGTTCATTATTTCACGACTTGCAGTTCCTTTCTGTAAAGTAACTAAATTAAAGTAACAAAATTTAGACATTTTGTTTTAAGAAAGTTTATATATATTACACAGTATATAAACACTGCAAAAAAAATGTTAAAAACAGGAAAAATTAATGCCAATCAAGAAAAAATGTACATGTATCAAGTAAAATTATCGGCCAGTAAAGGGAGTGAATTTATCTTGTTAAATCTTAAATTTTAGTCATTTTCAGGTCTTCGTTCTGGCTTTGAACTGACTGCTTTGATGTCATATCTCTGTCTTTAAAGGCCATTTCTTTCTCTTCTGGTTCCAGTTCATCGTTTCCCTTGATCTGGGCTTCAATCTCAGCAGGGTTGATGTAAGTGTAGAAGTAAGCCATTATAGAAAAGATTATGCAGACCGCAATTAACAGAGATGCAAATAACAGATACTCTGCCCACTAAAAAGAGAAAGATACAAACATACATAAGGTCAATTAACAACATACTGCACAGACAGTTTTTTTAGTCTATTTTCGAAAACTGTAAAAAATTTATTATAGGTCCTAAATACAAAATTGGGCGGCACGGTGGCTTAGTGGTTAGCACTAGGGATTCCCGGTTCGAATCCCCATCTGGGTGGAGTTTCCATGTTCTCCCCGTGTCCGCGTGGGTTTCCTCCGGTTTCCTCCCACAGTCCAAAAACATGGATCAAGTCAATTGAATTCCACAAAATTGCCCCATATAGAGTGTGTCTGTGTGAGTGAGTATGTGCCCAGCGATGGATTGGCGCCCTGTCCTGGGTCTATCTGCCCAGCGCCTGAAATGTTCTCCCCTGGATGGGCATGGGGAACCCCACCGTGACCCTAATAGAGGATAAAGTGGGAGATAATGAATGAGTGATAAATGCAAAATATGCAAATAACATTCAGCACCTTTTCTGGCATCTTTGCCACCTCTGCCACAATCAGCACAATGAAGTTTCCTACAGCTGTGGTGAGGAGCCAGCCAGCCTGCAGCACTGACTTCATATTGCTGGGTGCCTAAAAAGATCCCATATTTTATTAATCTCTGTGTTTCTTAGATGTTTTTCTGTGTTTACATACACTGATGTTGGTAATGCAATATAGACATGAAGCAATCAGACAGTTATGTCTTTTTTTTGCTTCCTTATTTTGAGGATTTTTCATACATCATCAAAACTGGTTTGTAATATGGTTTTTCCTCTTGTTGATTTATTAAGTCTAGAACGAATATTGACGATTAAGATGTTTGCATAAACATGTAAAATGTTTAATGCCTATTTTTGTATTCATTAATTAAGTCTTGGCGGCACGGTGGCTTAGTGGTTAGCATGTTCTCCTCTCAGCGCTAGGGATTCCTGGTTTGAATCCCCATCTGGGTGGAGTTTCCATGTTCTCCCCGTGTCTGCGTGGGTTTCCTCCGGGTTCTCCGGTTTCCTCCCACAGTCCAAAAACATGGATCAAGTTAATTGAATTCTCAAAATTGCCCCATATAGAGTGTGTCTGTGTGAGTGAGTGTGTGCCCAGCGATGGATTGGCGCCCTGTCCTGGGTCTATCTGCCCGGCGCCCGAGACGTTATCCCCTGGATGGGCATGGGGAACCCCACCGCGACCCTAATAGAGGATAAGCGGGAGATAATGAATGAATGAATGATTAAGTCTTTTTGCACTTACATCTTTACAGTGATTTTACAAATTTTACAAAGTGAACCAAATAAACATAGACATGAAATCTGGCCTGCTTACCTGTGAGTATGAGAATTCCAGGCCAGTAACAGAGAATACAACCTCTCCTGTAGTGATGAGAAAATACTGAGGAATCTGAAGGGCCATGTGCACAGAATTTGGTTGGATGTCTTCCACTTTTACCACAGAGTTATCACACTGAAATGAAACCAAATACATAAATACATAAGTCGCTTTGGATAAGACTAAATCCGTATACTTTGGATACGTAAGACTAAATGTAATGCATAGATTTTCTGTTTTTATTGCATTTTTAGCAACTGTTCTAATAGAAAATTTTATTTTTTTTATTAATATTATAAAGGCTTAGTGGTTTAGTGGTTAGCATGTTCGCCTCTCAGCACTAGGGATTCCCGATTCGAATCCCCATCTGGGTGGAGTTTCCATGTTCTCCCCGTGTCCGTGTGGGTTTCCTCCAGGTTTTCTGGTTTCCTCCCACAGTCCAAAAACATGGATCAAGGTCAATTGAGTTCTCCAAATTGCCCCATATAGAGTGTGTCTGTGTGAGTGAGTGTGTGCCCAGCGATAGATTGGCGCCCTGTCCTGGGTGTAGCTGCCCAGCGCCCGAAACGTTCTCCCCTGGATGGGCATGGGCACCCCCCCCCACCCCCGCGACCCTAATATAGGATAAAGCGGAAGATGATGGATGAATGAATGAATGAATAATATAATTATGACAAAATCTGTCTATTGTGTTCAGATCAGACTGATGATTTATTTGAATAAAGTACACAAAGCCACGACTATTAAAGATAAATAAGATGACAGTAATATTATATACATTAAATACATAAAACCCACCTCAGTCCAGGAAAGGGTACTGGGGATCAAGAAGGTATAGGCAGCTCCAAACCCAAACTGTGTGGAATACAGACAAGACTTTCTTCCACTAGTGATGGTGAACACTTTGCTAACAGGCAGGGGAAAAAATGGCTTGCGTGAGTTTTGGTCCCTGTAATCATGATGTGATCGATTACGACTGAAACAGACTTATAACTGAACTTACTTGCCACTTCCAACCAGGGTGTAGTTAGAAACAGCAGATGGCTCAATAACACCAATGTCTGAAACATTCAGTGCCTCATTCATACCATTGATGAATCTGTGAACACATGAGGTGTTCGAGAGAACATAGAAAGAACAACATTTACACAATGTTTGCAAACTAACATTCCAACCATCCATCCATTATCTTCCACTTTATCCTTTATTAGGGTCGCGGTGGGGTTCCCCATGCCCATCTAGGGGAGAACGTTTCGGATGCTGGGCACACACTCACTCACACAGACACACTCTATATGGGGCAATTTGGAGAATTCAATTGACTTGATCCATGTTTTTGGACTGTGGAAGGAAACCGGAGAACCCGGAGGAAACCCACGCGGACATGGGGAGAACATGGAAACTCCACCCAGATGGGGATTCGAACCGAGAATCCCTAGTGCTGAGAGGAGAACATGCTAACCACTAAACCACCGTGCCTCCCAAAACTAACATTCATAAATTGTAATTATGAGTGAATAAACTAACGCATGAGAGGGCATCTGTTATTGAGAATAAATCATGGACAAGATGTGTTACATCTCTTTCCCATGAATTATTTACAATAACGCACCCCCTCTCGCACCTTATGGCTTTTAGAAAACAGTTGCAAAGATACTATATAAATATAAAGATACTGTATTAAAAATTATTATTATTAAACATTATTAAAAAAACATGGTTTGATTCATTATTTTGTTCCTCTAACAATTAAATACTGCCACCTAGTGGCCAAATTACAAAACGCACTTCATAAAAAACATCAAGAAAATAAAATGTATTGAATTTCACGCATTGATACGAATGTGAAGCTTAGAAGTGTGTGTTATCATCAATAATGTCACGGCTGGACAAATGGCTCAACCAATCAGATTTAAGGACCAGAACTACCAATTTTCTAAGTGGCAATATTTCTGACACGTTGGCATTGTGGAAGGCATGGTGCTGTAGTTGTTAGTAAGTTCATCTCTCAGTGATGGGGATTCAGGTTCGAATCCCGATCTTGGTGGAGTTTACATGTTCTCTCTGTGTCAATGTGGGTTTCCTCTGGGTTCTCCGGTTTCCTCCCACAGTCCAAAAACATAGATTCAAGGTTAATTGGCTGCTTTAAATTGCCCATATATTGTGTGTGTGTGTCTGTCTTTCTGTGTGTGTGTGTGTGTCTGTCTGTCTCCAGGAATATCTGGAATCTGTCTCCCCCCCACAACCCTGGTAGAGGATTAAGCGAAAGAAAGAATGAATTAATGAATGAATGAAAGTTGTCATTATTACTTGGTATTAATTGTTAATTTTAGAATTGTCTTTAAAGCTTTAATTATGGCCAATGAATATCCTAATGTCTTAACTGACCTGATTGAATTCTTGCCTTTTTCTGGTTTGGACGTTAAATCTTCAGTCTAAAAAAAAGAAACCATTTCGATTTTTATTTTTGCAATTAGAAAGTTGTAAAGACTTTAATAGTAAAACAAGCAATAAGAACAACCTCTCACCAGATACAGCTGATTATGATCAGAAGGGATAACGAGGGTTTGGCGCACTCCCTCTTCAAGGATCAAATCTTTACTGATTGCAGGGGAGTTTAATGACACTTTAATGTCAGGATTGTTGAAAGTGATATAGTTTTCAATGGCCTTTAAAGACAACATAAAGAATCATTATATATGTGTTAGATGATCTGTATTCTATCTCAAAAAAGCATGGATTATGGTGTGTGTGTGTGTGTGTGTGTGTGTGTGGCTATAAACCTGACAAGATTCAATTGTAAAGGTATGATTGGGATTGATGTTGACTTGGAGCTGAGAATTTGCCATGTTGATTATTTTCAGCTGACTTTGAGATGAAGATGGGAAAACTGGAAGTGTTTTCTGGAAAAAAAAACCCAAAAAACAGATTTGTAGGTTATTGCTTACAAATATGAATTGATTTTATTACACACTAAATAAATATAATTATAAAAATTTGTGTTCATTACCATAATAAGTTTTTATGCAAAATAACATGGTCTTTTTAAAAAACAACTAATCAGACCGAAAATCACAACACAATGTTTTTGACAAACCTTAATCTACTGTTACTAAAAAAATATTATTAATAACATAGTGGACAGCACAGTGGCATGTTCGCCTCTCTGCGCTGGGAATCCAGGTTCAAATCCCAACCTGGGTGGAGTTTCCATGTTCTCCCTGTGTTCGTGTGGGTTTCCTCCCACAGTCCATGGATTTAGAGTAAATTTGTCCCATATTGTGTGTGTTTTTTTGTGTGCGTCTGTGTGAGCAATAGATTTAAGACAATATTGCCTTAATCTGGAAGATTATTAATATCACCCTACAGTTTCTGGTGCAGACCGAGATCCACTTAAAACTATTGCTATGGTTG
>JAFMOD010001485.1:136824-146935 GCA_019802435.1 Corydoras maculifer
CGCTGGGCACACACTCACTCACACAGACACACTCTAAACGGGGCAATTTTGAGAATTCAATTAACTTGATCCATGTTTTTGGACTGTGGGAGGAAACCGGAGAACCCGGAGGAAACCCACGCAGACACGGGGAGAACATGGAAACTCCACCCAGATGGGGATTCGAACCGGGAATCCCTAGTGCTGAGAGGCGAACGTGCTAACCACTAAGCCACCGTGCGGCCTAAAATTAGATTAATTAATAAAATTAAATATTTCAAACAACAGTGTTAATAATCAATTGAATATTTCTGGGAGATCACTTTTTGTCTATTAACTATAAGACTAAGTGGCGGCACGGTGGCTTAGTGGTTAGCACGTTCGCCTCTCAGCACTAGGGATTCCCGGTTCAAATCCCCATCTGGGTGGAGTTTCCATGTTCTCCCCGTGTCTGCGTGGGTTTCCTCCAGGTTCTCCGGTTTCCTCCCACAGTCCAAAAACATGGATCAAGTCAATTGAATTCTCCAAATTGCCCCATATAGAGTGTGTTTGAGTGAGTGAGTGTGTGCCCAGCGATGGATTGGCGCCCTGTCCTGGGTCTATCTGCCCAGACATTTTTCCCTGGATGGGCATGGGGAACCCCCCGCGACCCTAATAGAGGATAAAGCGGGAAATAATGAATGAATGACCTATAAGACTAGTTTTACTCTGACCTGTACTTACCACGCATTCCATAGTAGGAGAATCTTTCACAGAATTCATTGACGACAATGAAAAATATACTGACTGGAAAACCACAGCATTCTAATTGCTGCACAAACAAAAACAGTATGTTATTATTGTGTGGGGTAAATCTTACAGTTAAGAAAAACTTTCTTTTATTATTAGGGGTACAATGCTTGTCACTAGAATGATACCCGTCAATGATACCCTAGAAAGATGCTGTTTAAGAACCCATACGCCATATAAAGTATTGAGTAACATTGCCACAGGTGTAACCTAACCATGCAACTTTCTTTGTTGAAGGGCTGTGCCTCAGTCCATAAAGAACTATAAAGTGATAGTTGGGTGAGTTTGGCATAGAATAATCTCACTGATTCACACAAACTCAACCTTAGCAAAAACTTTTGGGATGAAATAGATCACTAGACCAGGTAGTGTGAGCCAGACCCACTCGTATATCTTTATAGTTCCTCTAAAATCCCATAAAAATTATGATTTTTTAGAGGTATTAAAGGTGTTATAGCTATAAAAAGAAGTTTCCATTTTAAATGGTATTTAAATTATTTATATGGTATTTATATTTATATGGGCGGCACGGTGGCTTAGTGATTAGCATGTTCTCATCTCAGCACTAGTGATTCCCAGTTCGAATCCCCATCTGGGTGGAGTTTCCATGTTCTCCCCGTGTCTGTGTGGGTTTCCTCCGGGTTCTCCGGTTTCCTCCCACAGTCCAAAAACATGGATCAAGTCAATTGAATTCTTAAAATTGCCCCATATAGAGTGTGTCTGTGTGAGTGTGTGCCCAGCGATGGATAGGCGCCCTGTCCTGGGTGTATCTGCCCAGCGCCCGAGGTGTTCTCCCCTGGATGGGCATGGGGAACCCCACCGCGACCCTAATAGAGGATAAAGCAGGAGATAATGTATGAATGAATGAATATATTTATATGGTATAATGGTATTTAAAGTATTTATAGCATCTGCTAGTGTAATGTGTGTCCCAGTACTTTTGGCTATATTTTGTATTTACCCCTTTGACACTTAAAATGTACACATATTCCTTAAGGTCCAAAAACTGAACACTGTTTACACAGACAGTGTTTCTGATGGTGCACAGAAAGCTAGGTATGATGTTCTGATGACTTTCAGAGTTTAAATAACGGATTCCATTTTCTACATTGGGAACAAAGAAAACAACAACATAAATTAATATAAAAGCAGCTGATATTCTAGATTCTGCTTAGTTTGCATAAAGTTCACCACAATGACTTCATTTTTTATGTTTATGCTACATCGCTAACATACACTGCTTGTCTTTCTGTTATATCTTTTAGCATTTCATGAGAGACTTGAAAAAGAAATGTAATGTTAGACTTTTAAATGCAGACGTGTGGTAAAGAAAAGGTAATTAGTAAATTATGTTGGGAAAGAAATAATTGGGAGTGGTAGCTCAGTGGTTAGGGTGTAGGGTTATCAATCAGAAGGTTGGGGGTTCAAATCCCAGGTCCACTAAAGTTACCAATGTGGGTCCTTGAGCAAGACCCTTAACCCTCATTGCTTCAGGGATGATGTGATTAACCCTGTGCTCACCTTGTAAGTCGCTTTGGATAAAAGCGTTCGATAAATGACCAAATGTAAGTAATTTCACTACCTAATTTTGTCCAGCAGATGGCACTAAAGTTACATAACTACAGCGATTCCGGACCAGTTGATTAACACAGACCTAATACAAACAGGTTATTCATTCATTCATTATCTTTATTCGGGTCGTGGGGTGGGGGTGGGGGTTCCCCATGCCCATCCAGGGGAGAACGTCTTGGGTGCTGGGCAGATAGACCCAGGACAGGGCGCCAATCCATCGCTGGGAACACACTCACTCACACAGACACTCTATATGGGGCAATTTTGAGAATTCAATTGACTTGATCCATGTTTTTGGACTGTGGGAGGAAACCGGAGAACCAGGAGGAAACCCACGCGGACACGGGGAGAACATGGAAACTCCACCCAAAAGGGGATTCGAACCGGGAATCCCTAGCGCTGAGAGGCGAACGTGCTAACCACTAAGCCACCGTGCCACCCCCAAACACAGGTTATACATATGGATTTGTCACTTCTGTAAAATACTACAAAACTTTTTTTTTTTTTTTTTATTAAGAAAAATGTATTAATGTATTAATCTATTATCGACTGCAAAACTTCAGAAATAAAGAAAAAGTTACAAATAATTTCCAAATTCCATTATTCATACCATAAATCCTGACAAAGTCTGCATTGTCCGTGCAGGTTAATTACTGTAATTTATTATACATTATCTAATATTTGCTTTAACATAACATGCTGTAAATAAAATATAACTATTCCTGAGTATAAATGCCTTATCCAAAGGAAACGCCATGCTAAAATGTATTCATAAATCCATCATTCAGTTAAATAGACCAAGTTAAATAGAAACTAGTGATAAACTAGTGATAAAAAAATAAAATTTAAAAATCAGGTTTATAAAAGAGTTCATGTGAAGAAAAAGAAATTCTTACAGATCTGTTAGCTCACCTTTTTGGATTTCTTATCTTTTTTCTCATTGTCTGTCAAATGTAAATAGTTTCACATAATTAATGATAACATTAATACAATAGGTTAATTTATACTCTGAAATTTTGTGTTGTACTGACCTGCCATGGTTCTGTGCGTGTCCCGCTGGGTAAGTGGAGAAGAAAGGACCTGCGCTGCTTCACAATCTTCAGTATAAAGGTGAACTCTTAGTAAAGTGGACTGTAATCTTCTTTATGAGTCCTGTTCTTACACTGAGAGTGAACACATAGGTTTATGCACAAAGCATTTACCTCTGATCACAGAATGGTGGTACAGAAGTAACAGAAATGAGTGGATTCAAAAAATATGAGACAATGAAAAAATTTGAAGAAAATCAAAGAAAAGAAAAAAAAAAGAAATATTTATATAATATTTTATGAGAGACTAAATATCAAGTTCTGAAGCACTTACCACAATATACCTTAAAACATTTACACACATATTTCATTACATAGTCTTTTTTTCCCCATTAAAGTAAATCAATATTCAGAAATCCGATGGGGGAACAAGTATACACTACCACATTTATCAACAAGTATACAAAAGTGTTTCTTTGAGGTTTGTAGACAATAGGTAATGCACAGTTCATTTAAGATTTCAACACAGAAGCTCATTGACCTGTCCTGACATCTCAAAGGAATAAGAAGCAAAAGTTGTTTTTTAGCCCCTGGTAAGCATCAAATTAAAAGCAGGTACATTTATTATACATTTATCTCATCCCTGTGCAGATGTGTTATGTCAGGAGCTCATAATTGTTCTAACAGCAATGTTCTAAAAGCGATGGACAAGCACAATCGTACGCAAATGTTTCCCCACCAATGCACATTTTAACAGATAAACAAGATAAAAACATACAGAACCGCGTCAACGTTAAATAATCTGTACGTGTGTAAAAAGTTCATCATTACTACCTGTAAGAAAACATGTCATTTCACGGAAATCAGAAATCCTAATATTAAATGTGGTTGGAATGTGAGGGATCTGTGTGATTTTCTGGATAAACAAATCAACAAGGCTGATTTTAAATGATAAAATTTTATTAAAACACAAGCCTTAGGAAACATCGGACTTACAGTAGACCAGTGGCATCTTAAATAAAGATAGAAAACATTTTCAATGTAAATAGAAAAGGGATATTAGTGTAGTAAATGTGTCGGCTCCTTCAATGACTCCGTTCCTCTACTTTTTGGCAAGAAAGCTCGACAGCATCCTTACAGTGTATCAAACACACAAAGAGCTCAGCTTGCGTCATATTGCACTTGCTTTAGATATGTATATACACATAATACCAAACCTCCTGTACTTGAATAGACTTGTTTTATCATTATAAAACAGTTTTAATGAGAAATGTTATTCTGGTTAATCTTCTGTAAAGTCGAAAAGCCAAAATCTGAGACTCGTAGAAAAATGGACAAGAGGCAGACGATGAAAAGGCTTCATTTAGAAAAATCAGCTGAGTGGTTGAATTCTGTACACACGGGTCTTGCTCAGGGTTAAGTTCAAACTGACGAGGGAACAAATAAAATCAGGAAGAATAACATTTTGCTGCCAAACGATATATAACCTGTAAAAAGTCTCCACAGGAAACAGTAACTCTGATCCCTAGGCAGAATGGGATAGGCATAAAATCTAAAATCCTAACAGTCTTAGCCCTTTTCTGATCGGTACACCAGACGCCCTTCACTTATTTTCTCCAATATGGACTGTGATTTCCTAGAATTTGGAAGGTTTTGTTTGCTGATGAAGGGAATTATGCAGTAGTTGCAGTAAAAGAACCGTCTTATAGGAGGCCTTATGGTTTTGCTATTATAGCACAGATTCTCTTATAAGGCATGGAATGTCTGCACAGAGAAGCTGGAGGGGAAGGGCACTGGCTCTCGAGTTCTAGTCGCAGTCCGGGCTGAACCTCAGACCACAGATGAGGTGCTGGGGATTCCCTGAATGCTGGCTGCAGTCGGAGTTCCACTGATGGCATTAAAGATGTGCAGCGAGTCAGGCAGAGGACTTTTCATCACATCCTCCACAGGTAAGATCTACAGGTAGGAATTTAAGGGGTTAAAAAATAAGGTTATACATTGGAATAAAAAAGGATCTTCTAAAATTACACACAAAAAAAAAACTTGTTATTACCATCCAATCTGGGCATGAGTGCAGAGGGCAAAACAAAGAGAAACATGTTACACTTTACCATAAACACACTGTTTTAAACATTAAATTTTAAAAAAGATAAAAAATGGAATTAAAGAATATTCTTCATTTTCAAAGTTACACTCCACATAGGATAGTTGTTGTATTGACAAGATAAAGCTCAAATCCTCCCTCTTCCTTCCTCAGGTGGTGATGGCAACCACTCATGGTTGGCAAAACCACTGATACTTTAGTATTTGGAGATACTGAGCATATTATATCGCTGAACCGTTGAAGTATTACGGAGAAGCTGTTTAATTTTACTGTGAAACTGATTATGCAGGAAACACTGTTGATTATCTTCGAAATTTCATTATATAAGAGCACGTTTCGTCCTTAAATCTGATTGGAACAACCGTGACATCATTAACAATAACACACATCGCTGAGCTCTTCACATTCTTATCAATGTGTGATTTACAATATTCATTCATTCATCCATTATCTTCCGCTTTATCCTCTATTAGGGTCGCGGGGGGGGGGTTCTCCATGCTCATCCAGGGGAGAACGTTTCGGGCGCTGGGCAGATACACCCAGGACAGGGTGCCAATCTATCGCTGGGCACACACTCACTCACACAGACACACACACAAACAAAATTTGGAGAACTCAATTGACTTGGTCCATGTTTTTGGACCGTGGGAGGAAACTGGAGAATCCGGAGGAAACCCACGCAGTCACGGGGAGAACATGGAAACTCCACCCAGATGGGGATTTGAACCGGGAATCCCTAGTGCTGAGAGGAGAACGTGCTAACCACTAAGCCACCGTGCCCTGATTTACAATACATTCTCTTAAATTGTGAACCATAAATGGAAATATAGATTAATGAAAACAGTAAGCCGATTCCCAATGAGCACTAAACGTGTATGCTGTTACTCAGCGATCAACATTTATTTAAAAAAAACGATCTAGATTATGTCGTAATTAATGATTTTGTTTACATTCACTCATTTTTCTTTTGCTTTATCCTCTACTAGGATCTCGGGGGGGGGGGGGGGGGGTTCCCTTGCCCATGCTCTCTTACTCACTCACACACACACATACACACACACACAAACACACACAATTAGACACTATATGGGGCAATTCAGAGCATTCAATTTACCTTCATTCCATGTTTTTAGACTGAGGGAAGAAAACCGAAGAAACCGAAGAACCCAGAGGAAACCCACGCACACAGGGTGAGAAAATGCTCCACCCAGATTGGGATTCAAACCATGATCCCCAGCGCTGAGAAGCGGACATGCTACTATGCTACTAACCACTAAACTACTGTGCCACCCTTTCAATTTTTTTGAACATATATTAACAAATTAATTACAAATTAATCCTTGTTTTTTATTATTAAGTTTCTATAACACTGTTAAGTGTGAAATCATAGAGCATACCGTCTCGTGCATGATGGCAGAGAGTTCCCGGGTGAGTTCTCTGTAATTGGCCTTCATCTCGTCATGATATTCTTGCTGGTCCTCTTTAATCAGTCTCTCGTTAACCCCTAGACCATGACCACATGCTTCCACAAACTGCCTGCACACACAATCCACATCAACAGTTTAATCGGATTTATAAGCATGCTTCCAGCACTTTAATATGTGTAGAGTACATATGTAATAATGTAATATTGTAATAATGCAGGCGGCACGGTGGCTTAGTGGTTAGCACGTTCGCCTCTCAGCGCTGGGGATTCCCGGTTCGAATCCCCATCTGGGTGGAGTTTCCATGTTCTCCCCGTGTTTGCGTGGGTTTCCTCCGGGTTCTCCGGTTTCCTCCCACAGTCCAAAAACATGGATCAAGTTAATTGAATTCTCAAAATTGCCCCATATAGAGTGTGTCTGTGTGAGTGAATGTATGCCCAGCGATGGATTGGCGCCCTGTTCTGGGTCTATCTGCCCAGCGCCCGAGACGTTCTCCCCTGGATGGGCATGGGGAACCCCACCGCGACCCTAATAGAGGATAAGCGGGAGATAATGAATGAATGAATGTAATAATGCAGAATACATATGACCACCACATACCTGAAAACCTCCTTGAGTTGCTTGACTTTGTTATCTGGATACTTCTTAGATGTGGTGTCATCGAGAAAAGCTCTCGCATATGCCAAGGGGCCAGCATTCACCTAAAGCAGAGAGAGCATGAACTTTGCAGCAGATGCATATGAGACATGTACAGTGATTTGGATCAGTTTGGAGTGGCAGTACCTGCACACTGATGCTGCCCTGCAGTTTGAGCTGCAGCTTGATCATGTCCACATCACTGCAGGCACAAAGCTGCCGCAGCTCAGCCACTTTCTTACTCATCTCATCAATGGCCACCTCAATGGGGTTCAGGTCTGTGTGGTGCTGGTACATCACTGCTATTCGCTTCTTAACATACGGGAAACAGTGTGTAGCTGAGGGAAAAGCCAAGAGTCAGAATGATTCAGTGTGGGAGGAAAACAGTAAATACATTTACTATACTTAAACACTGAGTATTGTCAGTGTTGTGGTCTGCTTTTTGATGGTGACTGTAAATCTCAGGCACGATGGATGAGGTGCACTTGTAAACATGCTCGCCGCTCATGTCTGCATGGGTTTTCTTCAGGATCTCAGGTTTTACCCAAAATTCCACAAACATTTAATTCAGATATTATTGTGTGAAGACGACAGATGGCTTAGTGGTTAGCACGTTCACCTCCGTGTGTGGGTTTCCTCCCACAGTCCACAAACATGAATTTAAGGCTGCTCTTAATTACCCTATGTGTAAGTATATGTGTACTCTCCCTATGTTTACCCTATGTGTAACTCTCCAAAGTTCTCCCCTGCTTTTTACCCTAAGGGGCCTATGAAATCAATGGAAGAATAATAAGGAAAACACATATTTGAATAGATTTAGATTACTTAAGTGTATTTGGAATACAATATTGTGATAGTAAACAAATTTTAAATGCCTAATTATTATTTTGCAATAAGAACACATTTATGATTTTTGCTTAGGATTTTCATTTTGAAAGCACTACAAACCCAGCTCACTAATGTTCCTTCAGCTTATCTTTATTAACCTCTACCGATAAGATCTGGACTTTGCGGTCTGAAAAATGATATAACTATAAAACATGCCTGACTAATGCAAGCCTACATGTTATCCTGATAAACCCTGGAAATAGTATTTATTCCATGGATTTTCCAAAGGACACATTGTTAGAAAGAAAATCTGGATGTTTATCACCAACAAAATAAAATTTAATTAATACAACATGTATTTGTATGAGGCCACAGTGAAGACCGTTGGCAGTAACATAAAATATAATTTATAAAAGAACATCTGATGTTTAATTAAGGACTGTAACACCCAAATACGGACACTGACTTTGGTTGGAGGTCTATCGATCACTCTACATGCAAGTTGATGAGAGAGATGTTGGCCTGAAAGGAGCTTGAAGACTTTGGAAGAAATATGGAAGCCAACACACGAGTCTAAAGTCATCTAATTTATAATTTATGTTTTTTTTTCCAGCTGTTAGAGGATATCCACAGTGAATTATTATTCTTTATCTCACAGAAATATGTTTGATTAGTGCTCATGCTCAAAGCCTGGGACCATAATGGTCTATATGGCTGTTATTAATAAACTTTATTGTTGGAAAACAACCTCACTATGTGGTTCTTAAAACTTAATGTTTGAGTATAATGAGTGAGTCTGAAAATGCAGCTGCTAAAATGCACAAACATATGTGAAACATACATACTTGTAAGGATAGTTCTGCGTTTGCATTGTTCCTCAATGCCTCCCTGCTTTTTACCAGAAACCGTGAAAGGCATCTCAAAGACAAAGCGACGAATGTTGTGGCTCCTCTCGAATTCCGTTTTTCTCTCCACCAGCTCTTTTTCCTCCAGAAATGGAGTGACATGGGTCACCTGTATATATGCATACTTTGAGTCCAGGTCTTTAGGGTTGATCTGTGGAATGAAGTCAGGGTTTAGAATGACACCAAACACAATTCCTTGGTACCCAAGTCTTCTTTTTTAAGGAAGTGCAGGATGCGGCGCCCTCACCCTGCCTGAATCCTGGATCATTTTGACATTCTCGGCTCCAAACTTTTCCGAATAGAGTTTCAGGAGTCTTTGAGAGATCTCAGAAAGTGGAGTAAACTTAGGCTCTTTGTAGATATACTCTTTACCATCCTCATCCTCGAAGAATCCCTAAGAACAACAGAAATCATTGTGAAAAACCAATTTTTTACCAAAATCAGATGATTTTAATTGGCAACCAATACACACACAGTACACATAGTAGATGCTGGGCTTGACACATGACACAACGTTAAGACAACATAAATATGATACACAGCCATAGTCACTTTAAACAAAACCAATGCAGCACGTTGCTTGAACATTAATGCTTTTCTGGAATTGAACTTTTGACTTTGACAAGCCGTGTCATAGAGTCAGCGGATGCTATGGAGACGAAGAAGCAAAATGTTAGTAATGTGACACACATTGGACTTGATGCCAAAATATGAGGTCGGGAAACAAAAAAGCAACTCAGTGTGTTTGTTACTACACATGGACTTTAGTGTAGTGAGAAGCAGTAGACTGACAGTACAGTGGAACTTCTGTTTTCGTTGCTAATCAGTCTGCAAACAATCGGTGAA
>JAFMOD010001485.1:153036-173156 GCA_019802435.1 Corydoras maculifer
TATATATATATATATATATATATATATATATATATATATATATAAAATCTGAATATAACCACGCATTACAGACTTTGCATTGCTCCCCCTGGTATAATACAATTGTATTAATATTAAACTATATAATATAATGCTCTTTTCATAATAAAAATTAATGACCCTACCTGCTACCTGTTAAAGTGCTAAATAGTCTAACCTTCCTCATTCGAAAAGTCAGTAACCTTACAAAAAGTCAAACAGATCTTTAAATGATGATCTAATGATAAATCATTAACAAAGCAAGATTTTTTTTTTCTTATTTTAAGAAATATTAATCTTAAGATAAATGTACTCACTTTACTATCAGATAATTTTACTTAATTCATGTATATTTTTTTCTGGATTTATTTTTTTTTTTTCCTATTTTGATATAAAGTTTTTACAGTGCAGAACAGTAACTTCATAAGTCACTTGTGTGTTTTAATAATTTGATTAGATTTAACAAACAGAATCAATCATGATTGGATTAGGAGCACTAAAATTATTTCCGCATGTTTAATTTAAATTTCACGTCAATTTGTTTCTAATATTTTTTTAAAGTGTCCCAACATTTAAGACATTCATTCATTCATTATCTCCCGCTTATCCTCTATTAGGGTCGCGGTACATTAAAAAGAGAATTGCGCACTCTGCAGTATAACAATAACAATTCCTAACCTGGCCGAAGAAGGCAACTCTGAAGTAGGTTCCCAGCAGCCGCTTGCCTGTGTGCATCACCTCCGTGACCTTACTGTAGGCACGGTGAAGAGTCTCATACAGATGAGCGAGTTTCTGTAAAATTAAAAAACAGTGAATATTTAAGAATAGAAGGTTCTTCCCCAACATAAAGCACTTCTCAAATCTTTTCAGACATTACATTAGTTTCTTGGCTGTAAGGGAGTTACGTTTCTACCTCAAAGTCTCTACGCTTCTCATAAATTGGAATGATAAGCTTGTAGATGTCAGAGATGAGCTCATATCGTTCTGCTTTCCAGAAGCCATCGGCACACTCCTCCAACAGCTCCATTAGTACATCCTAAAACACATAAACGAACGAAAGCAAACAATTTAATTCATTTACAATACAAAGTCACAGACTTGACCCAGAGATTATGACCACGCAGCCATCCAGCTGATATAAAAAGAACTCATAATGTATCAGACCAGACCAGTTCTGATGCTTACGTGCACACTGTTGGAGCTTTAGGCGGTAAACATGGTACCGTGACTGCTATGGTTAACAGTTTACATAACAAACTGTGATGCACTGTTTATTCTGACACCTTTCTATTAACCACCATTAACCTCATAATCAATTTGTGATACGTTAGCTTGTCTTTTGAATTAGACTACATGGGCCAGCCTTCAGTTCCCAGGTGCATCAATAAGACTTGGCCACCCATAACCCGGTCACCAGTTTACCACTGTTCCTTCTTTAAACCACTTTTAATAGATACTGACCACTGCAGACAGGTACACCCCCTACATGAGCAGTTTTTGTTGCTCGTCTTGCCATCACAACTTCAATCAAATTCTTAACACATGCCATTTTTCCTACTTTTATTAATATTGAGGCTGTTTGTGTCTAATATATCTCACCTTATAACAGGTGCCACAATAAAAAGATTAATCAGTGTTATTTACTTCATTTGTCAGTTGTCATAATGCTATATCAGTAAATATATGATTAGATAATTTCAGTTAAAAAAAACAATGCACATTACTAATACCGCTTTGTAACTGTATAACATATTCCCTTATAAAATGGCTAGTCCCGGTCCTTAAATCTGATTGGCTGAGCCGTTTGTCCAGCCGTGACATCATTGACAATAACACACACCTCTGAGCGTTTCACATCCATATCAATGCCTGATATACAATACAATATTTCAAATCATGTAGCATGAATGTAAATACAGATTCATATAAACAGTTAAGAATAATAATTTGTCCACTAGTTTTTTTATGTCAAAGTTTGTTTTCAATAAATGCGTTTATGAATCAGATCTTTTTTTTATTATTATAGAGTTTCTGTTTGATAAAACATGTCTAACACCACTTCTTTCCTGTGATTTATTCACAATAATGCACACCCCACCCTCCCCTTTTGGTAATTTGTTAAAAAAAAAATTTTTTAGGTTTTTTTAATGTTTACATTTCTCCAAATTAGCAACAAATCTGTGGTTATTAAGGCAATTCCACTGTTATAACAGAATTATACAAAACAATCAGCTTGTATTCTATTGAAGTATACAGATAAAGCAACAAAGAGAGTGGCTTCATCTGACTTTTTCTGATCGATTTATCGGTGATGGCATTGTAAACAGCTTGGTTCCATGTGATTCTTAACATTTGTCTTATCAATGCAGAAAATGCAAGCACTGTAATTCAGTATCAGTGCTTTTGGTTGATAAGCTTTAATAGATAAGTAGGCACAGGCAGAATACTGTTCCTGCAGTCTGGAAGATACACTTATATTGCTTTCTTATCGGTGTGAATGATGTACAAGCACACTTCCAACCATACACGTTCCTGTGATACAGCAATGTGAGAACAACTAGTTTGTTAATAAGTGCTACAGATGACTCCAGCATTGTGTGAGATGAAAATGACCCATGTGACTGAAAGCGAAAAAAAAAGAAAAGCTCAGATCAGACCTCATTGAAGTGTACATCTTGCATGCCAACATCCTCCATCATAGACGCCTCCTCATCAATATTGGGTGTGACCACCCGAAATGCAGAGCATCCTTGCTTGAACATGCCTAAAGCAATAAAATCCATAACGTTAAGTAACTTTGAATGTTTGACTGTAAAACTCCAGTCAAATAAAAGTAGGATAAAGCACCTTTTCTTTGCAGATACTCAGCTACAAGTGCGGCAACATGCACGTAACACATGGCAGCCTGTAGAGGAAGATCGAGGTGGACATTTACTCATCTGCATGTGGACAGATTGCAGCAGATATGACGTTTTAAACATCTACAAAACCTCTAAAGCACCCACCTCAGACAGATCTCCATTCTTGACATGGATGCGGGCCATGCTGTCTAGCCAGGTCTTGCGTAGCTCTGGAGTGCTGGCGTAGGACTTGGCGAGACTATACTGCAAATCAACCAACATTTCTGGGTCGCGCTCATGCTCCTTCATCTGAGCTGTGGCCATCAGGACTGTACGAATCCGCTTTGTTAGGTCTTTTACGTCGGATGGAAATGCAGTGTTCTACAGAAGCCATAAAGACAGTCACATTTAAATTGCACGTAAAATGCTGTATTGTTAAAAAAAATACATACATATATATATATATATATATATATATATATATATATATATATATATATATATACATATATATATATATATATATATATATATATATATATATATATATATATATATATATATATATATATATATATATGTATATATATATATATATATATATATATATATATATATATATATATATATATATATATAAATAAATGAAGTCTTAAAATCCAGAGCTGATATGGGGGATCTTATATACCTTAAAACTGCATCAGAGGTTGAACTTAAATGACATTATTCGTTGCTGTAAACTGTATTAGTAATAAACTACAGATTCCTATAAGGCAGTGGTTCTCCAGCTATGGTATGTGTATCATTAGTGGAACACTGTAGCAACTTGTGTGTGGTACCCTAAAATCTTTGCTGCAAAAATAATATTAGTATATATTTGTCTACTAGTGTGAATTAAAAATTCATAGCATTACATTTTGTAGGTAATTTTGTAGAATTTCATTTAAAGCAAATTAAAGAAGGAAAGATATTTTATTAGTTAGTATTATAAATTTTGATTCATAAATGTGTTTATTTAAAACTAAAGTACTACTAAACTGGTTTTCCATGAGCTAACATAGTCCGGTTTTAAAGTAAATGTTGTTCGATGAGTAACAGGATACAGGTTTGGTACTCTTCGATAATCAGCTCACTGTTTATATTAATCTGTATTCCCATTAATGGAACATGATTTTAAAAAATGTATTGTATCTCACACATTATTATGAAAATAAAGTGTTTAGAGGTGTTTTTGTAATAATAATAATAATAATAATAATATTAATAATAAGAATATAATGGCTGGACAAACGGCTCAGCCGATCAGATTTAAACACCGGAACACATGCTTACTGTGCATAGAGTACAAGCCTTGTTATTTTTTTCTTAATTTTTTTTTTATAGCGTTAGGTCACTCACTTTTATAGTCTTGTCACTGTTTGCACAGTTATTGATGATGGACAGAGACTGCTGGAAACGTGTCCCCCCAATTCCAATGACATCAGCAATAAGCTGACTGACTGTTATCACCACCTGAGGACAGAAGAGCACGGCTTTATTACACATTTAATAACAAAGTACTGAGTCTGTGGGCTCAACATCACTATTCCCATGCTATACAGTACACTCTTTAAGTAATAATGTAAATAGTGACCTGCAGGTGGGTACGGACAAACGATTTCCTGCACGTGTAGTCGAAGTTGCTCTTCATGAGGAAGTAGAGCAGATGGGCGGCATCACTGCGGATGGAGCTGAGTTTGGAGTTACAGCACTTCAGTATCTCGTAGCAGAAGGAGGCACACATGTCTGCGCGGCCTTCGAAAAACGTGCAGGGAAACTGTACAGAAGTAATAATAATAATTTTATTTATATAGCACTTATATATCTATATAGCATAGGGACCTCAAAGACGCTTTACAAAAAACAGATAAAGCAGTATATCATTAAAACGATACGAGAAGCAAAATTAAAAAGCAGAAACAGAAATAAAATATCAAATTAAATTAAATTAGAAGAACACAAATAAAATATATAGTAGTCTCTTTTGCTTGACCAATCAATTGATTGGCACATAAAAAGCAGGGAACCTCTTTGTTTTAATGCATTGTCAGAGTTAAAGCCGCTATGTGTCCATCTACAGGTTTAATAAAGATGTCTGGGGTGGTAGATGAAACATTTTTCTTGTGCGGGAATAACTGCAATGGTGCTCTTACTTTGTAGATAAAAGTACGTAGGAAGGTGAAGACTTGTTTAAGAGCTGTCTCTGATTGGTTGATTTGAAGGAAGCATAGATGAACTGCAAACACCTTCTTCATTAGAGGATTGTGCCCATGATCTAAACTCAGCTGGGTCTATAGACATGACATGGCAAAAAAAAATTTATATTAGTGACACATGACTGATTTATTTATTATATTTATGTATATAGCAACCCTGTGCTCACATCGTAACTCGCATCGTCTGCTAAGTAACTAAATGTAAATGTGAACAATTGGCTGATTATTTACAATAACACACACCCCTGAGCGCTTAAAATTCATATCAATAGGTGAAATACAATACATTATTTAAAATGATGAAATACAGAATAGGGCGGTACAGTGGTTTAGTGGTTAGCATGTTCTCCTCTCAGCACTAGGGATTCCTGGTTCGAATCCCCATCTGCGTGGGTTTCCTCCAGGTTCTCCGGTTTCCTCCCACAGTCCAAATACATGGATCAAGTCAATTGAATTCTCCAAATTGCCCCATATAGAGTGTGTTTGTGTGAGTGAGTGTGTGCCCAGCGATGGATTGCCGCCCTGTCCTGGGTCTATCTGCCCAGCGCCCGAGATGTTCTCCCCTGGATAGGCATGGGGAACCCCACCGCGACCCTAATAGAGGATGAAGCGGAACATAATGAATGAATGAATGAAATACAGAATATTATAAACAGCGATTCCACAAATCCTGTTGCAGATGTTTTTGTAAATTGTATTCTACATTTGGCCACTAGATGAAAACATATGATTGTAAAAAAAAACTGGAAACCTGTCAGAGATCAGCACTCACTTTAAAAACTGGACTAGTTTACGCCACAGAAGACTAGTTTAGTAATATTATAGCTTTAAATAAACACATTTATAAATTTAAACTTTTTTTATTATTATTATTATTATTTTATTATATATAGTATATCTATCTATCTATCTATCTATCTATCTCTATATATATATATATATATATATATATATATATATATATATATATATATATATATATATATATATATATATATATATATAGTGCATTTGTGATTTTTTTTAAATAATGTATGCCCAACAACACGATGTATTATAACATTTTGCATTACTCTTTGTTGTGGTATGGGACGGTGTATAGCAGCCTAAAACATCTATTCCTTCCCCTGAGTACTCATTAATTCATTCATTATCTCCCGCTTATCCTCTATTAGGGTCGCGGTGGGGTTCCCCATGCCCATCCAGGGGAGAACGTCTCGGGCGCTGGGAAGATACACCCAGGACAGGGCGCCAATCCATCGCTGGGCACACACTCACTCACACAGACACACACTAAATGGGGCAATTTTGAGAATTCAATTAACTTGATCCATGTTTTTGGACTGTGGGAGGAAACCGGAGAACCCGGAGGAAACCCACACAGACACGGGGAGAACATGGAAACTCCACCCAGATGGGGATTCGAACGGGGAATCCCTAGCGCTGAGAGGCGAATGTGCTAACCACTAAGCCACCGTGCCGCCCCCCCTGAGTACTGTTAAGTTCAAATTAAATCCAGCTCATTGTTCTTATCTATGTTTATGAACATGGCAGTGATAGCAGAGAATAAACGTCTTAGCTGAAACAGATACATTCTTCTTCACATGGCTGCCACGTGACAAATAACGATTTTTTTGGTATTGTATGGCTGTAAAATAAAAAGAAAAAAAGATAAAGGGGGGGGGGGGGGGGGGGGGGGGGGGGGGGGGGGGGGGGGGGGGGGGGGGGGGGGGGGGGGGGGGGGGGGGGGGGGGGGGGGGGGGGGGGGGGGGGGGGACAGAAAGAAAGAAAGAAAGATAGATAGATAGATAGATAGATAGAGAGATAGAGAGAGAGAGAGAGAGAGAGAGAGAGAGAGAGAGAGAGAGAGAGAGAGAGAGAGAGAGAGAGAGAGAGAGAGAGAGAGAGAGATTTCTCTAAATGATTTTCCAGAACATGCAGTTTCTCAGACAAAAACACAAAACTACATTACAAAACAGACATGAGGGTATTATTCAAATAAATATTTGTAGGCGACATTAAATAATCTAGGCCGGCACGGTGGCTTAGTGGTTTGCATGTTTGCCTTCAGTGCTGAGGATGCAGGTTTGAATCCTGATCTGGGAGTAAAAGGAAAATCCAATCTCGAAATCTTTTCAGTAATGAAAACAGAGAGACTAGCTTCACTATGGGCCAGAATAGCAGCCCTCTAGCACAGAGATACCAAAAACGATGTTGACGGTGGTGATGGTGATGGCAATGACAATTCCTAAACAGAATGAACAGTCAGTGGGACTCACTGTGGTTGTAAGTGAAAGAGTTATCGAGGCTGCTGAGCTGCTGTAAGCGAGCGTGCATCATTCCGGCTCTACTGCGAGACACAGGGAGAGTCTGAGACTTGCGCTCATGTACTACAGAACCTGCAGTCTCCTGGCTCCTAGAGCGAGTCAAACACAGAAAGCATTAGAAACACTTCATACACAGAAAAAAATCTCTTTAAAACCAGCTCAAGTGTTCATCCATCACTCTCATTATCTTTAATATGTGAATTATTTAACAGGAAATCAATTTTGGTAACTTGGCTAAAAAAAAAAAAAAAAAAGGTAGTTCCAGTCCTTAAATCTGATTGGCTGAGCTGTTTGTCCAGCCTTGACATAATTAACAATAACACGGACCTCTGAGCGCTTCACATTCATATTAATGTGTGATATACAATGCATTATTTCAAATCATGTATCATAATTATTTACCATTGTGGATCCTTGAGCAAGATACTTAAATGGATAAAATAAAAGCATCTGCTAAATGTAATGTAATGAATGGAAATACTGATTAATTAATACAATTATTGTTTTTATCTTATTGTTTTTAGTCAAAGTATGCATCGACCTAAAGACACATTCAGTTACTAGGCTACTTTATTGAGTAAGACCCAGTATTTTGGTGGTAAATGATTCTCAGCACTGCGTGGTATGAGTGGATCAAACAAAGTGGTGCTGCCAGAGGTTTTAGACACTGCTGGAGAATAATCAACTGACCAAAAATGTCCAGCCAACAGATGGTAAACAGTGAGCTGAGCTTTCTAACCATGTAAGGACTGCTAAAGAAATGATAAGATAAGCAACACAAACTGTGCAGCATTAAAAGAACTGCTCACACTATGGGGCATTTTCATTCTGCATATTAATGGAGTTAGTGTGCAGCTACATTCTTTTTTAACAACCCATTTGTATGAATACACAGTTAGTAATCAATTGAAAACGTATTTTAATTATTGGCGGCACGGTGGCTTAGTGGTTAGCACATTCGCCTCTCAGCGCTAGGGATTCCCGGTTCGAATCCCCATCTGGGTGGAGTTTCCATGTTCTCCCCGTGTCTGCGTGGGTTTCCTCCGGGTTCTCCGGTTTCCTTCCACAGTCCAAAAACATGGATCAAGTCAATTGAATTCTCAAAATTGCCCCATATAGAGTGTGTCTGTGTGAGTGAGTGTGTGCCCAGCGATGGATTGGCGCCCTGTCCTGGGTCTATCTGCCCAGCGCCCGAGACGTTCTCCCCTGGATGGGCATGGGAAACCCCACCGCGACCCTAATAGAGAATAAGCGGGAGATAATGAATGAATGAATGAATGAACGAATTTTAATTATTAATTTTAGGCTAGTCACCTTTATTAAGCCTGGTTTAACTTAAGCTTGCTATTCTAGCAAATAAAACTCACTTATGCGAACAATAAAACTATGTTCTCATGTTACTTACTAAATTTCACACAGCAAAGCATGCAACCATTAGGATAAACCCCTAAACACACACCAGGAAACTAAAGAATCATGCAATCATCTATTTAGGACTACATCACACACACACACACACACATATTTATATATAGGCGGCACGGTGGCTTAGTGGTTAGCATGTTCTCCTCTCAGCTCTAGGGATTCCCGGTTCGAATCCCCATCTGGGTGGAGTTTCATGTTCTCCCAGTGTCCGCGTGGGTTTCCTCCGGGTTCTCCGGTTTCCTCCCACAGTCCAAAAACATGGATCAAGTCAATTGAGTTCTCCAAATTGCCCCATGTAGAGTGTGTTTGAGTGTGTGTCTGTGTGTGTGAGTGTGTGCCAAGCGATAGATTGGCACCCTGTCCTGGGTCTATCTGCCCAGCGCCCGAAACGTTCTCCCCCTGGATCCCCTAATAGAGGATAAAGCGGAAGATAATGGATGAATGTTTGTTGTTTAATTAGTTTTTTTTTGTCATTTATTGTCATCGTCTTTCATCCACATCTCTATAATGTCTTTGGAGGTGAGGGGGTTGAATATTTCTGATTGCAACTGTATATATATATATATATAAATATATATACGCAAGCAAGGAGACAGAAAGTAAGAGAGACACGCAGCAGGTAAAATAATGGGGGCAATTCCAGGAAAAAGGAAAATTCATGCAGCCAAAAACAGTTGTGCATCTTACCCCAGTATAAGAGGGAGCCACATAAATGTTCATGTGTGTGTCAGTGTGTTACACTTGCAGCAGGTTACAAAAAAATCAGAGGGAATGGTTAGTAACACAAGTCAGTTCACTAGATGTGACATTTTTAAGTTATTCTGAATGCTTCCATGTTCCGCACATCGATGTGTCGTGTACTGCAGACATTCATTTGTAATTAGAGATAAGTACCGATCAAAGTGTAATAGCACTAGTCCACATGAAGCAGAGCCCTGATGTGTCATTAAATGCCACTGATTAGTAAATAAATAACTATTTGACAGGACTATGATTTATTTTAAATGAGTTGAAGAAAAAAAATTAACAAAGGCATTACCTGGCTATGTACCTCTTCCCCATGTACTTAAACTGGTGCAGCGACAGTCTGGAAGCAAAGACAAATTGCATTTAAAATATAATGGTCATGTTATTAATATTTAATAAAACACTATACTGGGCATGTTTGTCTCTCAGTGCTAAAGATCCAGGTTGGAATCCAAATCTAGGTGGAGTTTCCATGTTATAGTAAATGAAATTAAAGGTAAATTTCACCATATAGAGTGTGTTTGTGTGAGTGAGTGTGTGCCCAGCTATAGATTGGCACCCTGTCCTGGGTGTATCAGCCCAGCACCCGAAACGTTCTCCCCTGGATCCCCCCCATTGCCCTAGTAGAGGATTAAGTGGATTATAATGAATGAAAACTATACTCACTCTAACAGGGTAAAGAAATCCATTAAATCTCCAGACGATGATTTATTCCAGTAGGTAAAGAGAGCATCTGCTCAGAGAAGAAATTGTATTTAGATGAATTCATGTGTTCAGTAAATGTTTGTCATCAATCTAAAATCTCTTATTGAATGTAGTGATTGTCCAACAACATTGTTCTTATCGATCGCTAACTGAAAAGCATTTCATCATGTCATTTCTCATGACAATATATTCATTCATTCATCCATTATCTCCCGCTTTATCCTCTATTAGGGTCACGGTGGGGTTCCCCATGCCCATCCAGGGGAGAACGTCTCGGGCGCTGGGCAGATACACCCAGGACAGGGCGCCAATCCATCTCTGGGCAAACACTCACTCACACAGACACACTCTATATGGGGCAATTTTGATAATTCAATTGACTTGATCTGGGCAGCATGGTGGCTTAGTGGTGAGCACGTTCGCCTCCTAGCGCTAGGGATTCCCGGTTCGAATCCCCATCTGGGTGAAGTTTCCATGTTCTCCCCGTGTCTGCGTGGGTTTCCTCCGGGTTCTCCGGTTTCCTCCCACAGTCCAAAAACATGGATCAAGTCAATTGAGTTCTCTAAATTGCCCCATATAGAGTGTGTCTGTGTGAGTGAGTGTGTGCCCAGCGATGGATTGGCGCCCTGTCCTGGGTGTATCTGCCCAGCGCCCGAGACGTTCTCCCCTGGATGGGCATGGGGAACCCCACCGCGAACCTAATAGAGGATAAGCGGGAGATAATGAATGAATGAATTGACTTGATCCATGTTTTTGGACTGTGGGAGGAAACCGGAGAACCCGGAGGAAACCCACGCGGACACGGGGAGAACATGGAAACTCCACCCAGATGGGGATTCGAACCAGGAATCCCTAGAGCTGAGAGGCGAACGTGCTAACCACTAAGCCACCATTACGTCCATGCCAATATAATCAGGCTATTAAAATAATCATGTTCACTCCTCTATTCTGATATCATAAAATCCCAATATCACAGTGGCGGGTCATCAGGGCTGACGAGGCCTTCTCTACAGGGTTACAAATATTTAAATGCATTTTGTCAATACATAGTTAATAAATAATTCTAATGAACTGTTCTCTTGCGACACGGTGGCTTAGTGGTTAGCACGTTTACCTCTCAGCGCTAGGGGTTCCAGGTTCGAATCCCCATCTGGGTGGAGTTTCCATGTTCTCCCCGTGTCTGCGTGGGTTTCCTCCGGGTTCTCCGGTTTCCTCCCATAGTCCAAAAACATGGATCAAGTCAATTGAGTTCTCCAAATTGCCCCATATAGAGTGTGTGTGTGTGAGTGAGTGTGTGCCCAGTGATAGATTGGCGCCCTGTCCTGGGTCTATCTGTCCAGCGCCCGAAACGTTCTCCCCTGGATGGGCATGAGGAACCCCTCTATGACCCTAATATATAGGAAAAAGCGGAAAATAATGGATGGATGAGTCTGTTCTCTTTTTTTTCGGGTTGAGCCACTTCCAGTCCTGTATTTTCTTATTAGAGCATTTAACCAAACACATTTCAGCATCATTTGTTGCCAGGCTGAAATATATTTGCACTAGTAGCATAAAATAAGTGTCAATCAACCTTTCAGATTTTGAGTTGGCCACACCAAGGCCCTCTGGCAGGGGTACATTATGTCAGCGTATTCCTGCTTCAGTATGATATTTGATCATCAGCACCCCTACAGAGGAGGTATTAGAGTGGTGGATGAAGTTCAGTACTGCTGTGATACTGACATGGAGGTGCAGCTGTCTTAGTGTGTGTTGTGCTGCTGCCCGGAGAAGTTCAACTTCAATTTCTTTATTTATATAGCGCTTTTTACAACAGTGCATTGTCACAAAGCAGCTTTACAGAATGAAAAGCCTTTAAACAGTACAATCAGAACATACAGGTGTCTTATCCACTCGTACCATCATCCACCACCCTAATATTCTATGCTCTGTGGGGTCCTGATCATCAGAGAACAGAGTAAAGAGGACTAACAAAGTATGTAGAGAAACAGATGGACTACAGAATGGAACTGTAGAACTACAAAGTCCACCTATATGCTAAGTGGAGAAACAATAAGCTGTATTGAATGAAATGGAGGCGGCACGGTGGCTTAGTGGTTAGCACGTTCCCCTCTCAGCGCTAGGGATTCCCGGTTTGAATCCCCATCTGGGTGGAGTTTCCATGTTCTCCCCGTGTCTGCGTGGGTTTCCTCCGGGGTCTCCGGTTTCCTCCCACAGTCCAAAAACATGGAACAAGTTAATTGAATTCTCAAAAAAAATTGCCCCATATAGAGTCTGTGTGAGTGAGTGTGTGCCCAGCGATGGATTGGCGCCCTGTCCTGGGTCTGTCTGCCCAGCGCCCGAGACGTTCTCCCCTGGATGGGCATGGGGAACCCCACCGCGACCCTAATAGAGGATAAGCGGAAGATAATGAATGAATGAATGAATGAATGAATGAAATGGTCAGTGATGTGCACCGAGTGTGTGAGTGTACGAACCTTCAGACATGCTCTTTAGCACATGGAGGAAGCACATTAACAGGCTTTTGACTTCAGACTGTTCCAATTTATCATAACGTAACAGGGGTCCACCCAGAGCAGCAGCTACATTGCACTGTTATGAAAAGAAAGAAGGGAAGTGAGACTGGTTCCTATTTGTACTGTTTCTTTGCAGCTCGGTCCCATCTTCACACACCCTGGTTTGCATTTAGCATCCGTATCCCATCTGATGCTCACACAGATGCTGTATGGCTCATCTAATTATACAGAACGTATTTCACACAGGAAATTAAACACACTGCAGGGTAAGCAGCAGCATCCTTTAGAGCCGTTTGTAATGAATTGCAGGGACAGACAGAGTTAACGTGTCTACCAAAGCACATGTGCCAACAACATGAAGCTGCCAGTGGATGGCAATGTTGTGAAGCAATGACATCATCTCAGTATCACTATAATTAGTTCTAAAAAAAAAACTAAAAAAAAACTCTAATGCACCAGCAGTGAGGGTGGCACAGTGGCTTTGTGGTTTGCATGTTCTCCTCTCAGTGCTGGGATCCAGGTTAGAGTCCCAATCTGGAGTTTCCATGTTCTCCCTCCAGCCGTGCGGGTTTCTTCCGGGTTCTTCGGTTTCTTCCCACAGTCCAAAAACATAGATTCAAGGTGAATCGAATGCTCTAAATTGCCCCTATATAGTATATAATGTGTGTCGGTGTGTGAGTGAGTGCATGCCCAGTAAAAAAAAACACTTTTTTTTTTTTTCCAGGGTGTATCTGCCCAGCAACTGAAGCTTGAATCCCAATCTGGGTGGTGTTTGCACTTTCTCCCCGTGTCCTGGTGGGTTTTCTCTAGGTTGTCTGGTTTCCTCCCACAGTCCAAAAACATGGGTTTAAGGTAAATTAAATGCTTTAAATTGCCCCATATAGTGTATGAGTGAGTGTGCCCAGCAATAGAATTGCACCAGGTACTTGGTGTATCTACCCAGCAAAAAAACATTCTCCCTTGGATATGCATGGGGAACCCCCCTCCCCCTGCCCCGGAAGATAATGAATGAATCACATCCTGGTACTTCATGAAGCAATGCATCACATTTAACACCATACTTTGCATTTTGGTTCTTTTTGATGTCACATTTAGACTTTAAAGATTGAGATTAAGTTTATTTAGCAAAATGCTAATTTATTATAACCATTTTAACTCTGTAGCTGTACCAGTGATGGCAATTATTTTAAAGGACACTGCAAAAAACATATAGATCAGAAATACTTTGGAAAAAGTGCATGCTTGTGAATTATAATAAGCACAACAATTCAAACTCCACACTCTAAAGATCTGAAGGAACCACACAATCAGAGACACACTTAAGCCTATTGCACACTACACCACTTTGTACATTTAGATTTTTTTTAAGTGTATAAAATGAAGCTGATTTGATGAAAAGCTATTAAAAAATGTGCAAGCTAAACATTTAACATAGTACCACTACATGGGTTTGTCACATGCATATTATGAAGTGCGGGGCGCGGTAGCTCAGTGGTTAGGGTGGTTGGGGTTCAAATCCCAGGTCCCCTGAAGTTACCAGTGTGGGTCCTTGAGCAAGACCCTTAACCCTCATTGCTCCAGGGATGTTATGATTAACCCTGTGCCCACCTTGTAAGTCGCTTTGGATAAAAGCATCTGCCAAATGACCAAATGTAAATGTATTGTGTTGTAAATGTATTGTGCAAAGTAGTGGCCAACACGTCCGCCAATCAGCACTGTGAATCCAGGTTCGAACCATGATCTGGGTAGAGTTTGCATGTTCCATGTGGGTTTACTCTGAATTCTCCTGTTTCCTTCCACAGTCCAAAAACATGTATTCAAAGTGAATAGGCTGCTCCAAATTGCCCCTATATAGTGTTTGTTTCTGTGTGAGTGAGTGGGTGCCCTGTCCTAGGTGCATCTAATGACCCCCCCTAAAAGAGAATTAAGCAGAAGATAAAGAAAAGAGACATAATAAAGTGATTAAAGGACTATGAAAGTGGTGTAGCGTGTACCAGGCTTAAAGTGTAAGATCAGAGCAAGTGGATATTATACTTGGACAGCTTTGTTGCTTTGGGAGGTCAGATGGCTGAATGAGGGGGCAGACAGCATGGAAAAGTCTATAGTCTGCCTTTTGGCCTTATTGGACAGCACCGTGTCCTCACACTCGGAGATGGAGCGTAACATGCTGGTGGAGTGTCTGCGTGTAAACTGTTCCCGCTGGAGCCACCATGTGCAAGCGTATATACAAAAGCATATAATTTAATCATTTAATATGTGCAAGCGTATATACACAACGTTAAACATAAAGAAGCTTTTTTGTCCCACACTTCACGATCTAACTCTCAAAAGCATGGGATGTTAAATTTACATATTAGACAATCAAATTCAATAAGATTGTAAAAATAGGCAAGTACCTTGTCAAGAGGGTGGGGTTTATCGTTGTTGCGCTCTGATAGGCTGTTTCCTGAGTCTGTGCTAATGAGAGAGCAGCGGGAGTCGGCGTGACGCACCGAGATGTTTGGAGTGGAAGAGGCATGAGGAGTCACTACAAAAAAATAAAATAATATCAAATAATATATATATAATAGCGGCACGGTGGCTTAGTGGTTAGCACGTTCGCCTCTCAGCACTAGGGATTCCCGGTTCGAATCCCCATCTGGGTGGAGTTTCCATGTTCTCCCCGTGTCCGTGTGGGTTTCCTCCGGGTTCTCCGGTTTCCTCCCACAGTCCAAAAACATGGATCAAGTTAATTGAATTCTTAAAATTGCCCCATATAGTGTGTCTGTGTGAGTGAGTATGTGCCCAGCGATGGATTGGCGCCCTGTCCTGGGTGTATCTGCCCAGCGCCCGAGACGTTCTCCCCTGGATGGGCATGGGGAACCCCACCGCGACCCTAATAGAGGATAAGCGGGAGATAATGAATGAATGAATATATATATATATATTCATTTATAGCTGATATACTAAGTAAGTGTATAATTAATTATATACTTATGTATTTTTTTAAATAGATATTTTCTTCACCATATAATACCAGTAATATTATATTCATAACATCTTATTTAAATTTAAATATAAGTTATTTCATTAGCTTTTATAGTCTATTATAATGTGTCCCGGGCGGCACGGTGGCTTAGTGGTTGGCATGTTCTCCTCTCAGCGCTAGGTATTCCTGGTTCGAATCCCCATCTGGGTGAAGTTTCTAAGTTCTCGTGTCCGTGACTCGTGGGTTTCCTCCGGGTTCTCCGGTTTCCTTCCACGGTCCAAAAACATGGCTCAAAGTAAATTGAATTCTCCAAATTGCCCCATATAGAGTGTGTCTGTGTGAGTAAGTGTGTGCCCAGCGATGGATTGGCGTCCTGTCCTGGGTGTATCTGCCCAGCGCCCGAAACGTTCTCCCCTGGATGGGCATAGGGAACCCCCCCACGACCCTAATACAGATTAAAGTGCAAGATAATGGATGTATAGATGGATATAATGTATCCCATCACGCAGTATTGTACAGTTCAGGACTCCTCACCTGTTCCAGAGATCACTCCAAACACGTCCTTATGAAGGCTGCTCTCAATATGACTTACTGCTTTATTGGGTGTGAAAAGCGAGCCGGAGAGAACCGGTTCTTCACGCACATTCTGTGATGCAAAACAGATTAACACACATTGAGGTAAAAACAGATACACGCAGTTACAAAGTGCAACCACAGAGTGTCAGTCTTACGCTGCTGGAGATACTGTTAGTGAAGGGTGTGGTTTCATTAATGTTGAGCCTCTGAACATTCTCTTGAAGAAGCCCAAATAGAGGCAGGTAAAGTGTGGCCAGCCTCGCCTGCTGACTCTGAAAGACACAGACCCCTCACTGTCACTCAAAAGACACCTTTTAAACAGATATGAGGACACTAGTAAGAGACTTCGATGTGAACACTTGGAGGAACAAAGCTCACTTTGGAGGTGTAGCGATCATCGAAAGTATGTTTGATCATCAGGTTCTTCAGGACTTGAATTGCTATCTGACGGATGTCTCGAAACTCCTGCAGAGCGGCCCCCACCTCCCTCAGGAGCAGTCCAACCAGAAAATGGTTCTTACAGAAGTCATCAGAAAGAGAGTAGTCCAACTGGAGATCTGAGAGAAGACCCGAAACATACCAATACGATGATTATTCAAACCACCTGACGTTCCTGACGTCTAATAGACCCTCCTTTGTGTTTCTGCAACTCTGCAGGTGCAGAGAATAAACGGAGAGGAAAAGGCTGGACTACATCCCAAACTGTACCAGCAAAACACCACCACCACCATTAGTGCTGTGTTATAAGCAAGTGAGCGATGCAGCTCTCGTATCTCCCTCGGATTGGGAATGGGTAGCGCCGACGCAGGACGGCTATTAGTGAACTTTGCCCCTTCCAAACTCCCAAACTACAGCGTACCAGTAAGGCATCCAGTGTCCAACCACCTCACAATATTAGTGTAGAATAAATGTAAATAAGGTAACGATCACACAAATAGTAACACCATTACTTAATAATTTGGAAAGTCACATTTAATTAGCTTTAATTTGATTTTGAGGCTCTGATCAGGGTCAAAGGCAATGCTGGAGCCTATCCCTAAAAAATTGGCCAGTCCATTACAGGCACAAAATCATTTTTAACTTTATTGTTTTTCTGTACAGTGGGGTTGCTGATTAGAGGTTTTTGAAAAAAGAATTATAATAAAGAAACTTGAGCACAAACTGAAAATTGAGCACAAACTGTCTAGAGGAAAGAGTAAAGGTTAGGCTAATTCAAGCCTGACCTGATCTATAGAATAAAGATTAAAACAGAGGTTTAAATGAAATCATTCTGCACTATATTCAAATACAAGTTATTTGTATACTATATAGTCAAAAGTATAGGTACACCCACTCCAGACTAAAGTTAAGGCAGGGCAACAGTGTTTCAATGAGAGTTAAAGGACCGGGTAATTCCGGTCCTTAAATCTGATTGGCTGAGCTGTTATTGACAATAATGCACACCTCTGAGTGCTTCACATTCATATCAATGCGTGAAACACAACACAATATTTTAAATCATATACCATAAATGGAAACAAATTAATATAAACAACAAGTTGTTATTTATAAATTGTGTTCTGTTATTTGGCCACTAGATGGCACTTTTGGATCTTGTGATCAGTGTTTACATAAACTGGTCTTCCGTGACGTGATCTAGTCCAGTTTTTAAAGTGACCACTGATTGCTAATAACACTACAGATTACAGAACACAGTTCATAAACCACATTTGGAAAATGATGTATTGTATATCACGTATTGATACGAATGTGAAGTTGGCTAGACAAACAGCTCAGCCAATCAAATTTAAGGACCGGAACTACCTTTTATAAAGTGTAATAACAGTTGGGAACAGGAACCTTTATATCAATTTAATATACCCAATATTAAACCAAGAAATGTCCACCGGGGTGGATCACCTTACTCTGGTCTATAGTGTGTACATTTGTGCTCAGTGGGAATGTTAACAGCATTGAGCTGTTACTGTAAAGAAATCAGAAACCGCAAACCTCTAACTTCGCAAAATTTCAGTCTTAACCAATCAGATTAGATACGAAGAGGATAGTAGTTATGATTACAGATCAGTAAGTAACTTGTTAATGATCAGTATGGCAGGCTTTAAGCCTCACCTACCTACAGCAGACTGAGACTCCATACCGGAGTTGTGAGCTTCTGATGTAACAAACACAAAACAATAAAGCACACATTCACACTAATAGAAATCAATGCCTTGAATAGCTTTGGGTTGTAAACACCTACATTAAATACATGTGCTATAAAACTGCACACAAAGCAGATGTACGCAATGAAACCTCTCAAAAGTAATCGTTTTATTTATTATGGTGTAAACTTTGATACTGATTTGAAATGTAAGGTTTAAACTACATTTCATGTTTCCTACCTTGGAATCTTAGAATCCGACCTTTCCCGAAAGGCATGGGCAAATTGAGCGGGATGTAGTGCTCGTGGTTGCACACCACCTTCAGGAACTCAAACTTAAACTCATACAGTGTCTGCGCAGGGAGGAAAGCACAGACGTTAGCGTGGACACATCACAGATCGTCACCAGCTGCTCAAATCAGATCAGAAGGCACCTTGGCATCTCCAGGCATGAAACAGTGGATGTAGTTGTTGATCTGCTTGAACACAAAACCTCGATCCATGAACGTGAAACAGCGCTGAAAGCACAAACATATAAATTGACTTTAGAAGTTTTATTGATGGAGATACTGTAACAAACACAAACACATGCAGTCGTAGGTTTGTGGTTATGAAACGAGTCTGGTTTGATACCAGTCTTACTAACTAAGGCACCCAACCTGTAATTGCCCAATTGTGTGCGAGTCCAGTGATAGTTTGGTGCCCTGTTCTGGGCGTATCTGCTCCCCCACAACCCCAGTATAGAATTAAGCGGAAGAAGAATGAATGAATGAATCAAACCTTGTTTTTTTTATTATAGTGTGTTTGTAACCAGTTTATAATAGTATTAAGACACTCAAGGTTGTGTATTATTGTGAATAAATCACGGGAAAGACGTGGAACAGCACCCCGTCCTCTCGTGCGTTATTGCTTTAATAATATAATCTATCATTTGTGAAAATTTCACAGATTTATGGTACAAATTCAAAACAACTGGTCCATCTAAGCTAATCTGTCAGTTGCTGTCGGTTGAAGCTGGAGTAAAAGCCTGCAGTGATTGTACAGATAACTGTCTGGTGAAACCGGGTTGGGCTTAAAGTCCGATGAATATATTTGTAAAGACAAAAGACAATATATAAAATAAAAACAGTACTGACCTTGATGAAGACAGCCAAGCTGTGATTGGCATTGCGAGCTGCATCGAGGTTGTCTTTGTATTTCTGTGTGATGTGCGGCATCAGCATGTTCACCAGCATTTCCACTGTGTGGTGAAATGAAGCTGAAAAGCGCTGGTTCCTGGAGAGCTGAGGAACCGTAGAACAGAATTCAAGGCCATTTTATATAAATAAATTGTTATGAATACATAATAGCCGGCACGGTGGCTTAGTGGTTAGCACATTCGCCTCTCAGCGCTAGGGATTCCCGGTTCGAATCCCCATCTGGGTGGAGTTTCCATGTTCTCCCCGTGTCTGTGTGGGTTTCCTCCAGGTTCTCCGGTTTCCTCCCACAGTCCCAAAACATGGATCAAGTTAATTGAATTCTCAAAATTGCCCCATTTAGAGTGTGTCTGTGTGAGTGAGTGTGTGCCCAGCGATGGATTGGCACCCTGTCCTGGGTCTATCTGCCT
>JAFMOD010001485.1:175550-188673 GCA_019802435.1 Corydoras maculifer
CCCCCCCCCCTTTTTTCCCTACAACAGGTATTTGTTAAAGAAATGCGTCTTAAGTAGTTTCTTAAAACTGTTTAGTGATTCTGCCTTACGAACAGAGTTGGGAGGATGGTTCCACCATTTTGCAGTGGTGAACGCCACCGAGTGAGAATGAGCTCCTCGGTGAGGTGGAATCGCCAGGCGGCAATCATCACTGGAGCGAAGTGAACGAGTCGGAGTGGATTTTGATAGAAGTGATAGAGTGAAGGTAAGAGGGGGCAGATCCAGAAATGGTTCTGTAGGCCAGAGTCAGTGACTTGTACTGAATGCAGCAGCTACAGGGAGCCAATGGAGGGAAATAAGTAATGGAGTGACATGAGTTCGCTTGGGCTGGTTAAATACAAGTCTGCAGAGTTCTGAATTAGTTGAAGAGGTCTGATTGTGGAAGCTGGGATAACGGCAAGTAGCGCATTACAATAATCAAGCCGGGATAGGACTAGGGCTTGAACAAGCAGTTGGGTAGCATGTTCAGTCAAGAAGGGTCTGATCTACCTTATGTTGTAAAGAAGGAATCTACAAGAACGGGCGGTTTTAATAACATGATCAGAGAGTTTAAGGTGGGAGTCTATTGTCAAACCAAGGTTCCAGACCAAATCGGTTAGGGAGATTGTGGAGCCATCAATTTGGAAGGTCTTATGCATAGGTCCTATAACATCTTATGCCGTGATGAGAGAGCTCAAATTAACAATAGAAGTGCAACTTTAAGCAATAACATCAGCCAACAGCAGTAATTTAAATGTATTTTAAACTGTAAATAAAGCCTGTTCCTGTTTGTGCATCCTGTCTCCGGTCCTCATTCGTACCCACCCTGTTACAACACTCATGTGTTGTTTATTCCAGGTTGTGTTTAAATTGTACTTTCTTTATTCCTATTACTGTTAAGTCTTTGTGTTTAAAACTTTAGAAACAAGAAACTCACTTCTCCCTCTGTAGGTCACAGTTAAAAGTTACCTTGCTGTTGCCCTCTTGGTAGCTAAGGTAGCCAGTGGGGAGATTCGCAGCTACCGAAATCTGCTGCTCATTCAACGTCATTCTGCCATCCTTCAGTAAGGGCAGCCATGCGTAACCCACTACAGACACAAGAAGAGAAGGAAACAGCCAATGAGAAAAGAGAAAGAGAGAAAGAGAGCGAGAAAAAGAAAAGACAACTAAACATCACCAACTATTACGGGCATGTTCACATATGTATATTGTAAGTTTTATGTTCTCTGTGTATTGATTTTGTATAGTGTTTAAGGTCTGTATATATGTTGTGCTGTATATATCTGATTATTGTATATTTATTTATTCATTATCTTCCACATAAACCTGTACGAGGATCGTGGGGCATTCACCATGCCCATCCAGGGAAGAACGTTTCAGGCTTTGTGCAGATACACCCAGGCAGGGCGCCTATGCACACTCACTCACACACTTTATGGGGCAATTTAGGAAGGGGAATTTAGGAGAATATGGAAACCTTGATCTCCAGCACAGAGAGGCGAATGTGATGATCACTAAACAACCAGGTTTGGGCTGGAATAACTATATTATAAAGCTATATTATTACTAAACTAGTCTTCTGTGACATAATCTAGTCCAGTAATCTAGTGAGTGCTGATCTCTGACAGGTTTCCAGTTTTTTTTTCCAATCATATGTTGTCATCTAGTGGCCAAATGTAGAATACAATGTACAAAAACATCTGCAACAGGATTTGTGGATTCGCAGTTTATAATATTCTGTATTTCATTCATTCATTCATTATGTTCTGCTTTATCCTCTAGTAGAGTCACGGGGGGAGAACGTTTCGGGCGCTGGGCAGATACATCCAGGACAGGGCACCAATCTATCGCTGGGCACACACTCACTCACACAGACATTCTCTATATGGGGCAATTTGGAGAACTCAATTGACTTAATCCATGTTTTTGGACTGTGGGAGAAACCGGAGAACCCGGAGGAAACCCAGGCGGACACGGGGAGAACATGGAAACTCCACCCAGATGGGGATTTGAACCGGGAATCCCTAGTGCTGAGAGGAGAACATGCCAACCGTGCCGCCCACTGGACACTTTATTTTGTTGTTAATATTACACTTTTGACACTTTGTAAATATAATTTCGATATTGTAATGTTTATTTTATTGTATTGATACTGCTACTTGCTGCTAAATTTCCATTGGCATAAATAAAGTATTCTATTTATCTATCCTATTGTATATTATTATAGAGCCAACACCTACCACACTACATTTTTGTGTGTAGAACACATTTGAGCAATAAATCTGATCAATCCTAACTGCTATAGAATGTGTTAAAAGCTTGTTTAACTGTGACCCCGATGTTGCTGTTATATGATTCGCTGACCTTGGGTTTCGATCTGCTCTCGCTTCTTGGTGCTGGCTTTGCTGCTGGTGTCACAACTGATGTGGTACAACGTGAAGAGGAGGTGATGCTTCTCATTCAGCTGAGTCGGTAGCTCAATCTTAAACTGGTACCGAGACACAAGTGCAGATTTAGAAAAAAGAATGTGCCGCTCAGCTTAAAACCAGTTGGATGGAGTGGATGTGGGTTTAATGCTGAGAAGTTTTACCTCGTCGTAAAACTCAGGGTTCTGTTGATGATGCAAGACTGTAGCAAAAGCATTTTTGGTGAAGAGGGGGCCCCCGGGACGACCGTATATACACTGCAGGGTAGAAAAACAAGGTCAGAGGGCATATCTGTTTACTCGGCTTTAAATGTTGTGTCACATAATGACCCCGCACACTGAGCATATCTCATCTTAACAAGCTGAAAATAGGGAAAAACTACTAATCTACACTAACATGCCTGTTATGATGCAGCGTTTGATTGATGAGACGTTTTGGAAAGTTGTAAATAAGTCTAAAACCTGTACAAAAAAACTTATTAATATTAAAATAACTAATGGAATTGGCACCACACTTTTTCCCCCACATCTGGAAGTTTCTGTGTTTACGAGATAATAAAGAGAGCATTTTTAAAAGCCACATCTTGCCTTTAATGGAAGTGCATCCTCCTCATCCGAGTCTCTGAATTCCACACATACAGCAATATTTCTGGCCTGAAGAAACAAAACACATAATAGCTCAATTAAAAATAAATTAAATTAAACATTTGGTGGTTAGCACGTTCACCTCTCAGCGCTAGAGATTCCCAGTTTGAATCCCCATCTGGGTGGAGTTTCCATGTTCTCCCCGTGTCTGCGTGGGTTTCCTCCGGGTTCTTCGGTTGCCTCCCACAGTCCAAAAACATGGATCAAGTCAATTGAATCCTCAAAATTGCCCCATATAGAGTGTGTCTGTGTGAGTGAGTGGGTGCCCAGCGATGGCTTGGCGCCCTGTCCTGGGTCTACCTGCCCAGCGCCCGAGACGTTCTCCCCCTGGATGGGCATGGGGAACCCCACCGCGACCCTAATAGAGGATAAAGCGGGAGATAATAAATTAATGAATGAATAAACATTTGTTCATTTAGCAGATGCTTTTATCCAAAGCAACTTCCAAAAAAAAACCCACAGTAAAGGCCTTGCTCAAGGACCCTCATTGGTACATTTACATTTACATTTAGCAGACGCTTTTATCCAAAGCAACTTACAAATGAGAACATTACAAGTCAGAAGTTATGCAGAAAACCAACTATACTGTAAATTCATCAAACATGATTGTTATTCGATGCTGCGCCACCCCCCCTTTTTTTTTTACAACAGGTATTTGTTAAAGAGATGCGTCTTCAGTAGTTTCTTAAAACTGCTTAGTGATTCTGCCTTACGAACAGAGTTGGGAAGATGGTTCCACCATTTTGCAGTGGTGAACGCCACGGAGTGAGAATGAGCTCCTCGGTGAGGTGGAATCGCCAGGCGGCAATCATCACTGGAGCGAAGTGAACGAGTCGGAGTGGATTTTGAAAAGATAGAGTGAAGGTAGGAGGGGGCAGATCCAGAAATGATCCTGTAGGCCAGAGTCAGTGACTTGTACTGAATGCGAGCAGCTACAGGAAGCCAATGGAGGAAAGTGAGTAATGCAGTTACATTACTCATTGGTAACTTCACTGGACCTGGGATTTGAACCCACAACCTTCTGATTAATAGCCCAACACCCAAACCAGTGAGCCAGCACAGCCATGTCTCATGTATGGGTGTGGTGGATGTATGGGTGGCATGTAAATCTCATATATTACAAATCTCGCATATCACAAAGCATTTTGTAACGCATATGTGTTTCGTGCTCGTACCTTGGCGAAGGCTTTCTGGCTATCATATTTGAGGTGGCGTGGGTAGACGTAGAGGTGATTGTTGTAGGTGGTAAAGGGCTGGGAGCATTTAGCTATACAGGGCACAAATTCCTCAACTTCAAACAACACCCCATTCCATTCACCACTGTCAAACTGACGCACTGGCAGATATGAGGCTGTTATGCAGTCTGCACCAACACACACATAACACGAGTTCACAACAAATCGATATAGAAAATACATTAAAATGTCGGATGCATGCTGCTGGATGGGTGACTCACTTGAGAGGTCTGGGGGGACACTGTCTATAGTGACATCCAAATTCCCAAGAATAACAGGCAGCTTGGCCATCTTCTCTGGTCTGAATGTTAAAGTGGTACAGAAAATAGAGAAAAAAACAAAAAACAAATATGTATTATATATATATATATATATATATATATATATATATATATATATATATATATATATATATATATATATATATAGGCACGGTGGCTTAGTGGTTAGCACGTTCGCCTCTAAGCACTAGGGATTCCCGGTTCGAATCCCCATCTGGGTTGAGTTTCCATGTTCTCCCCGTGTCTGTGTGGGTTTCCTCCGGGTTCTCCGGTTTCCTCCCACAGTGTGAGTGTGTGCCCAACGATGGATTGGCGTCCTGTCCTGGGTCTATCTGCCCAGCGCCCGGGACGTTCTCCCCTGGATGGGCATGGGGAACCCCACCGCAACCCTAATAGAGGATAAAGCGGGAGATAATGAATGAATGAATTATATGTAATAATATATATAATTTTTCGATGCTTGTAAAATCTCCTAAATTGACTTAATCCACTATATTTATCCAGTGCTAATGGGTTAAAGGCAAAAAAACACTATGTGGCATTTATTTATTCATACAAAAAAATGATACCTTGATTTAGCTTACGTACATGTATTGGGGAGAACACGCTACTGTTCTGTGGTATATGAACAATTAGATTTATACAGAACATTACAAATTGATTTAGCCTATATACATGTATTATATAAAGGGTCAATTGGAGCTGTTGGAATAAGCCAAACAGACATGAGGAGAACACACAAAATTTTCACATCATTATATTCCTACAGATCATTTCACCTAGATTTATCTTATGTACATTTATGCGAATATTTTTTGTCCCATAGACATGGAGAGGACATGCTAATATACACATTAAAGACCTGGGACTCATTCCCATGATCTACCACGGTGCCACTCTGTTAATCACATTTTTTTAATTAATGAGTGCATGAGAGACTAACTTTTTAAAATCAGCCAGCAGTTTGAACATGTCCTCGTTGGACAGTTTGTTACTGTCTTGCCTATAAAGTGGAGAAAAGCGTGCCGACTTGTCCAGGGTCCCGTTTGCGTCCTTAAACAGTGGTCTGAGAGAAAGACAGAAATTAATAATGAGTGAGGAAGCACAGGGAGGTGAGCGAATCCAGGGTTTTATTAGTCAAGTATTAAATCGCTGTTCCAGCAGATCAGAGGAAAGAACACAAACTTATGCACACACTCTCTGATAGCTACACCATTCTTCATAGACATCATTTTATATTATAAACCCAGCAGGTGGTCTATATGTTTGGTGAGATAATATGATAACAGTAAAAGCAAAGTGCCCACATTTACTCTGGTTACAGCTGCGAAATGCAGCCAAAATAATTAAAACTTGTTTTTTTTTTTTTAGTGTTCTGGATGATTTATGATTTTAATCAGTTTGGTCAATGCTCGCATTCCACTGCATGGTTCAGTTGCTGTAACAGCATGGTCAGAATTCTACTTTTGTACATTTCTTGTCCCGGTACTACATCACATATAGGCTATTAGTAGTTACAAATGTTAAATAAATAAATGTTTAAAAAAAAAAAAAAAAAAAAATATATATATATATATATATATATACACATATATATATATATACATATATATACATTATTTATTTATATATATATACACATTATATAAATATATATATATATATATATATATATATATATATATATATATATATATATATATATATATATTAAAAAAGCCTATGGATGGGTGAAAATATGTGCAAATTAATATTCATTATTCATTATCTTCCGCTTTTATCGTATATTAGGGTTGCGGGGGGAAGGGGGGGGGGTTCCCCATGCCCATCCAGGGGAGAAAATTTCGGGCGCTGGGCAGATACACCCAGGACAGGGCGCCAATCCTTACACATACACACTCTATATGGGGCAATTTGGAGAACTCAACTGTCTTCATCCATGTTTTTGGACTGTGGGAAGAAACCGGAGAACCCGGAGAAAACCCACATGGACACGGGGAGAACATGGAAACTCCACCCAGATGCGGATTTGAACCGGGAATCCCTAGTGCTGAGAGGAGAACATGCTAACCACCGTGCCGCCGCAAATTAATATATATAAAAAAAACACATGAACACACCTCCTTCAGAGACCAGTACATATCGGAGTCAGTGTATTCACAAGCACTATTGCTATTATTTAAATGTTGCAGGGACAAGAACTAAAAATAAGGCCACTGGTGGGGTGTGAGATAGCAGTGCGTGTCGCATGCACAGGGGAGACTTATATTTAGGTGATTTTTTTTTCTTAGTTTTTTTTTTTTTTTAATAAAAACTCCACTAAACAGTAACCAATTACATTAAAAATAAAGTTGACAAATGGCTGGTTAATTCAAAACCTGATGTCTTTTAGAAATCGCTACTGAAATTTACTAACCTAACAACACAATATCAATTTTTGTTTGATACGAAGCCTAGAACTGTAAAATGCAAGTGTTTTTAGTTGTTTAAAGCCTTGGTGCTGAACCGTGACTGTTTGTTTCACTTGGCTCTGTTTTGCAGTTCTGGTGAAACCCGTCCAAGAAGAAATCCATAATAAAGTGAGACGAGAAACGCAAGCCTTTTGTAAGAAAGGTGCCGTGAGCTTTCACCAAATGTAAACCAGATATCAGCTTTCTTTTTTAAAATAAGCACATTTTTGTCCAATCAGTCCCTGATATCTCACAAAACATATTTGCAGGTTTTTGTGTAAATAATGAGGAAACAGAGACTCTTTCTCACCTGGCGGCCCACGCAAAGGGCATTCTATACTGACCAAGCCGGCAACATGCTACTTTGGCGTTCTTCAACACCTTTTGGGCAGTCTGAGAGAGAACAAAACATTTAGTCATTTAGCAGACGCATTTATCCAAAGCGGCTTACGAGGTGAGTACAGGGTTAAATACAACATCCCTGGAGCAATGAGGGTTAAGGGTCTTGCTCAATGACCCACACTGGTAACTTCAGTGAACCTGGGACTTGAACCGCCAACCTTCAGATTGATAACCCAACACCCTGACCACTGAGCTACCACAAAACAAATCATATGGTAAGAAGAACGGATTACTGTTTTTTTCAATGAATTTCAATGACTATAAGACATAAGCCATTAACCTAAATATTTGTTAAATCACTTGATGTTGCAGAAAAACATGGCTCAGTCAATTATATACATTTACATTTACATTTTTAGTCATTTATCCAAGTGATATATACAGATTTATTCAATATATACAGCATATATACTGATTAAATAATAAAGTGTGACAATACCACAGTTATACACTATAGCATTTTTCACTAGCTTGCTGTTGTTTGAAAAGCAAGACGGCATCATGTACTACATGGATCATGTTAAGATTTATTTATTAATTTATTTGAGAGTTAACGCCATTCTGGACATTTTTTTGTCATTTAATGGCAGTTTCTGGTTTAAGATTCATTCATTCATTCATTCATTATCTTCCGCTTTATCCTCTATTAGGGTCGCGGTGGGGTTCCCCATGCCCATCCAGGGGAGAACATCTCGGGCGCTGGGCAGATACACCCAGGACAGGGCGCCAATCCATCGCTGGGCACACACTCACTCACACAGACACACTCTAAACGGGGCAATTTTTGAGAATTCAATTAACTTGATCCATGTTTTTGGACTGTGGGAGGAAACCGGAGAACCCGGAGGAAACCCACGCAGACACGGGGAGAACATGGAAACTCCACCCAGATGGGGATTCGAACCAGAAATCCCTAGCGCTGAGAGGCGAACGTGCTAACCACTAAGGCACCGTGCCGCCCTGGTTTAAGATTTTATTTGTTATTTTTTATCTTATGCTTTAGTCTGTTTTATATTTCCATTTTGATTTTTATAATTGCGAGGTGGGTTAGGACTGTTCTTGTGCTGCCTTTTGTAAATATTACTTCTGTGGTTTTAGGCATGTGCGTTTGTTGTCTTCGATCTTTCCTCCCACAGTCCAAAAACAAGGCGGCACGGTGGCTTAGAGATTAGCATGTTCTCCTCTCAGCACTAGGGATTTCTGGTTCGAATCCCAATCTGGGTGGAGTTTCCATGTTCTCCCCGTGTCTGCGTGGGTTTCCTCCGGGTTCTCCGGTTTCCTCCCACAGTCCAAAAACATGGATCAAGTCAATTGAGTTCTCCAAAATTGCCCCATATAGAGTGTGTTCGTGTGCGTGTCTGTGTGTGTGAGTGTGTGCCCAGCAATAGATTGGCGCCCTGTCCTAGATGTATCTGCCCAGCGCCCAAAACGTTCTCCCCTGAATGGGCATGGGGAACCCCACCGTGACCCTAATAGAGGATAAAGCAGAAGATAATGGATGAAAGTCCAAATTCTCTAAATTGCCCCATATAGTGTGCGAGTGAGTGTGTGTCCAGATTGGCGCCCTGTCCTGGGTGTTACTGTCCAGCCCCTGAAACGTTCTCCCCTGGATGGGCATGTGGAACCACCCCCCCCCCGCCCCGGACTACATTTACTTTTAGTGTGTTTAATGAATGTTCATCCCGTGACCTAAAGTTTGGCCCGTGACCTAAAGTGTGCTTTGAGTTTTGACCCGTGGTGCAATTGAGTTTGACACCCTGTACTGGAGGATTAAGCAGAAAATAATGAGATGAGATGAGATCAGATATAAAAACCTTGGTTGAATCCGAGCTTTTCATGTATGGCTCAGCACAGTGAGTTATTCCTCCTTGTAGAACTTTCTCAATCCGCGCCACCAGGAAGATATCAGGGTGTGGACAAGTCACAGAGAAGACTCCCTAGAGAGACATGCAACAGTCAGGCAACAACCAGTAACACAATTCTATGTGCACATTACCCTTCCAAGAACTTAAAATATATATACGGTCAAGCTTGTGAATGGACGGATGCTACCCACCTGCCGTGGATATTGTAAAACACTTTCTGGGAGGCTGCTGGGACTTTGCTGAGCTGTCTCTGAGCCTCCATTAATGATCTGAGCTCCAGAGCCTGGGATCATAACTCTCACTGAAGGGTGATTCAGATCCACATGAAAATCGGCTGAGATCTTCCGACTGTTCTGAATATCAAACAAGGATAACGTGACGAAGAATGGTTCCACCTGCCAACGAAAGAACAACACACTTAACTACTGCTGATCCAGAGCCTCAGACCACATTAGGTTATATATCACATAAAAAGGCTGGGATGATGGAGTGTATATTACATTGGTGGTCGGGCCCTCCTCATTTTCGGCCACACAGCTTTGCAGATTAAACGCCAGGTCATTACATTTGACATTAATTCGTTTTCCAAACTTCTCCTCGAACGGTCTGACATCAGGCTCGATTCCAGAGAAGTCCAATTTCTGCAGGACAAAAACAGAGTTAGCGCATCTGTCTTCCTAGCTAGAAGCACCCACCCACACCTAACACCCACAACCACACCCACCCACAACCACACCCACCCACAACGACACCCACCCACCCACACCGACACCGACCCTCCCACACCGACCCTCCCACACCGACACCGACCCTCCCACACCGACACCGACCCTCCCACACCGACACCGACCCACCCACAACGACACCGACCCACCCACAACGACACCGACCCACCCACAACCACACCAACCCACCCACAAAGACACCAACCCACCCACAACCACACCAACCCACCCACAACGACACCAACCCACCCACAACGACACCAATCCTCCCACACCGACACCAACCCACCCACAACGACACCAATCCTCCCACAACGACACCAACCCACCCACAAAGACACCAACCCACCCACAACCACACCAACCCACCCACAACGACACCAACCCACCCACAATGACACCAACCCACCCACAATTACACCAACCCATCCAAACACACACCCACACACATTCACCCACACACCAACCCACAAACACACACACACGTTTGTTTTTATGCATTGTGGAGACTTAAAAAAAAAAATCTAATTATTTCGCAGTGAGGCCATAAGGGCATTCAAAGCCTTCTGAACCACAGACTGATGTTAATTATATTTTGACTATAAATACTTTCTAAAGGTCTGTTTGCTTCCTTCCATAGCTTTTCTCCAGTCACAAGTATTTACTTAGTAAAGTTACTTAGTAAAGCATTTAAAAAAATGTAAACTTCATGTCACCAGAGTAATAGGAACTAAAATGTAATTAGTCAAAGCTGAGGTGAATCTGAGTTGTAAACCTGTGTTTCTGCATCCAGAGTGAAGAGCTTAAGCCGGGTCTCATTTCTCATTCTCGTCTCAATATCTCGAGCGCTCTGTACAGAGGGAAAGAGCAGTAACAATAAATCACATCCAATTGAAATTGATATATACATACACATATAACTAGCAACGAAATATTTTTGATTGTTTCTTCACATTTAAAGCAATATACAAATGAAATGAAAATTATTTAAATAAAAAAAAAAAAAGAAAGTGAAGGTAAAATAAAGGTTTGATAAAAATGAATTCTGTTTACATTATTATCATTTAATAAGACAATAAAACCCAAAAGGAGCTTATTATTGTGAATGAGACAGAGGTGTTGTTAGGTATGATGTGTAAGAAGAGTGCCATTACACCTCTTTTCCACAATTTATTGCCTCATTGCTTTTAAAAAACACAGGTTACCAACACGGTTACATACACACTATAATGAATATAATAATATTCATTCATTCATTATCTCCCACTTATCCTCTATTAGGGTCGCAGTGGGGTTCCCCATGCTTATCCAGGGGAGAACGTCTCGGGCGCTGGGCAGATAGACCCAGGACAGGGCGCCAATCCATCGCCGGGCACACACTTACTCACACAGACACAGTCTATAGGGGCAATTTGGAGAATTCAATTGACTTGATCCATGTTTTTGGACTGTGGGAGGAAACCGGAGAACCAGGAGGAAACCCACGCAGACACGGGGAGAACATGGAAACTCCACCCAGATTGGGATTCGAACCGGGATTCCCTAGCGCTGAGAGGCAAATGTGCTGACCACTAAGCCACCGTGCCGCCCGAATATAATAATATAATAAATAAAATATATTCATTCATTCATTATCTCCCGCTTATCCACTATTAGGGTCGCGGTGGGGTTCCCCATGCCCATCCAGGGGAGAACGTCTCGGGCGCTGGGCAGATAGACCCAGGACAGGGCGCCAATCCATCGCTGGGCACACACTCACTCACACACACACACTCTATAGGGGGAAATTTTGAGAATTCAATTAACTTGTTCCATGTTTTTGGACTGTGGGAGGAAACCGGAGAACCCGGAGGAAACCCACGCAGACACGGGGAGAACATAGAAACTCCACCCAGATGGGGATTCGAACCGGGAATCCCTAGCGCTGAGAGGCGAATGTGCTAACCACTAAGCCACCGTGCCGCCCATCCTAATAAAATATAAAAATATGCAAATATTTCTCAATGAAAGCAAAATTGTTAATAATCTGGTCTTCTGTGACATAAACTAGTCTGGCTTTAAACTGTAAACTGACTGAGTAACAGGATTCTGGTTTCTCGATCATTCAAGTGGCCAAATTACAGAACACATCTTCAAGCAACTGGGAAAATAAAATTGTATTTCATGCATTGATACGAATGTGAAGCTCAGGGGTGTGTGATATTGTCAATAATGTCATGGCTGGAAAAACGGAGCAGCCAATCAGATTGAAGGATCGGAACTACCCGTTTTATAAATCACTAGTAAAAACCCCTGAGTTCATGATGAACCTCTGTCGTTAAACTACAGTTAAACTTCAGATACAGTACTTAAGATACAAATAAATTTATTCATTTGGAAAAATTGGATGCCAAAGTGGGCAAAAGTAAATCTTGTACACTTTAGTAGAGTTACAACAGGACTAAACTAAAGAGGTGTGGGCTGCGTGTCTGCGTGATGTAGACCGCAGGCCATGGATACAGAGCTTTGGGAGCTTTTTGGTGGCTGTTTAAGTAAGCAGGACCTACCTGAAAGCTGTCCATGCTTCCAGAAGAGTTCTCACCCTTTCCCAATTCGTCGTCTACGGAGGGGGAAAAGCAACAGATCGAATGTTCATGGCACATATCTCGAATATGAAAAGAATAAGCGTCTCTAATCGGAGATAAACTCCGTCAGAGAAACAGTCATAACAACAGTCTAACCAGACGGCTGATCAGAGCTACAGTACAAACATACAGAGGTCCAAAGACCAGCAGAGGCTCAAACCTCAGGAGGAATGTGCTCTACATGTCAGGAGGGAGTCGTGTGTCTGTGTTGGAGGTTTAATTGATGAAGAAACACTTGTTCTGTTTTATCAGGAGGAGTAATGTCTATATGTAATGATGTGGGTGGTCCTGTACAACCCCGCCATGCAAGCCACCCACACACCCACTCCCACACAAGCACTTACACACACACATCCACAAACATCTACACACACCCCCTCAGACACACATACACACCCACACATGCACCCACAAGTACCTACACACACACACACACACACACACACCCACAAG
>JAFMOD010001485.1:189154-210944 GCA_019802435.1 Corydoras maculifer
CACACACACACACCCTCTTACACCCACAAGCACCTACACACACTCCACCTGACACACATACACACACACAAACCCACAAGCACCTGCACACACCCCCTCTGACACACACACAAACCCACAATCAACTACACACACCCCCTCTGACTGACACACACATACACACGCACCTGCACCTGCACCCGCACCCATGCCCACGCCCGCACCCACACACCATCATGTAGGTCTCCATTTCTCTTCTCCTGCATCGCGAGCTCGAAGCTGCTGTGGAGGATCTTGTTCAGGGTGCTGATCCACTCCTCCATCTCAGTTTCGGAGTCGGCGGCCAACAGATACGCACTCTTATCCTGCATCTTCAGCTCGAACGCAAACCTCCGCACCTTATTATTCTGTACAGAGAAAGAAAGGGAGGAAAACTTCTGAAGAACAAAAACAATATGCGACATTTAGATCAACGAAAGGAGTAATGACGGGTCATGGTTTCATGTTTATGAACTGGGTGTGAAGTGCAGGCGGGAGACGCGTCGGGAGGCTTTTCCGAACAGGGCCGAGGGAGGTGTGCGTGTGGGGCAGTTATTTATATGGGTGAATCTGGGCGGTTACAGATAACAAAATAGTTTGCTTTCAAAAACCAAACTCACATACAGAAAGGCAGACACAAACTGTCTAAATCAGGATTTGATTCGTACCTCTGTTAAAACTATTTTATTTCTAATAAAGACAAACTCTGGTGGATTATGATGACGCAGCACATTCCAGGTTTGTAAAGTAATAGTCTGATCATGAATTTGCTCGGGGAGAAAGAGAGACATACTGAATATACGTGCTGAGGAAACATCCAGACAGACAGCAGGTAAAAGTATTTCCATATGGAGGACAAAGGCGCCATGCCGTGCCAACTGCAGTGAGGAGGAGATATAAAGGGGAACTGGACAGAATATAATTAAAGAGATCAGACTAGACATCTAGTATGAACCGTGGTATTATGGGAAGGAATGTGAGGTCAGAGAACTGCTAACTCTCACAGACAGACTTCTTTATACTGTCCCACACCTGTGAAGTCTGCCCAGCCAATCACATCCCTCTACTGAGCCTTGGTCCTCACAAGGTTTCTTCCTTTTAACAAAACCAATACCTGAGTGAGAGAGGGGGGTTAGCACATCTGCCACATGTGCCAACAACATAAAGTGCCAGTGGATGGTAAGGTTGTGAAGCAATGACATCATCTCAGTATCACTATAATTGGTTACATTAATCTGTAATGAACTAGCGGTGAGGGTGGCACAGTGGCTTTGTGGTTAGCATGTTCTCCTCTCAGCACTGGGCATCCAGGTTTGAATCCCAATCTGGGTGGAGTTTCCATGTTCTCCCAAAGTCTGTGTGGGTTTCCTCCGGGTTCTCTGGTTATCCCCCACAGTCCAAAAACATGGATTCAAGGTGAAAAAAAAATAATAAAGAACTATTTTAGATAAAAATGGTGTTTTTCGGTGGCTGTTAAATCAGTTCTCCTGCACTTTCATTGTGATTAGCAAAACAGAAAACAGAAGTGTTTCTTCAAGGACATATAAAATACGTCTACGCTGAAATTCATTCATTATCTCCCGCTTTATCCTCTATTAGGGTCGCGGTGGGGTTCCCCATGCCCATCCAGGGGAGAACGTTTCGGGCGCTGGGCAGATAGACCCAGGACAGGGCGCCAATCCATCGCTGGGCACACACTCACTCACACATACACACTCTATATGGGGCAATTTGGGGAATTAAATTGACTTGATCCATGTTTTTGGACTGTGGGAGGAAACCGGAGAACCCGGAGGAAACCCACGCGGACACGGGGAGAACATGGCAACTCCACCCAGATGGGGATTCGAACCGAGAACGCTACGCTGAAATTGTCATTTAAAAACAATTAAGCTATAGTGATTAAAAAGGTGCTTTAGCAGCATACATATTTAAAGTTCTTATTATGGCAGGACTTTAATCCAGCAATTTAAATCCATACTTAAAATTTCTGAATAAGAGATGAAAAAAATTATTCAATTCAATTCCATTTGCTTTATTGACATGACAAATGTTTACATTCGTATTGTCAAAGCATATTATATACAGATAAAATACAGGAATAAATAAATAAATGCAAATTATGTTCATTCAGTAATAAAAATTATATGTGTGTGTGTAAATAAATTATAATAGTAATGATTATATGAAAAATATAAATATGTATAAAATATAAATGAAGCAAATTGAATTGAATTGATACAAAAAGAAAAGGTTATGGAAATGGTTAAAAATGAACTAAACAGTTAAATAGAACTGGGAAGCACCCAGATCATATGCTGATATTGAAAACACAGACGTAATGTCCATATTGTTATGAGCTCTGAACGATAAGATCAAGATCCAAACTCCAAACTGTGACTGGAGCAAAATTATTATGTGAAAAACGAAGCTTTGGGACTCGCATACAATCATACAGAGAAATGTTCCAATAAGAAATGTCCTTAAAAAAACAAGAATTTGAAGCAAATTACAAATACAGAACATCCCCCCCCACACACACACCTCATCTCCACTTTATAAATTCTGTGTGCATAGTTCTGCTTACCTGAACCACACCCATGCAGGAATCAAGAAAGATGGTTCCTTTGGGCTCCTTGGAGATCTTTTCGTCCTTGTAGAAGTTAAGGTTATAGGAACCATCCACCAGCTGAGTGAGATGGAAATACCTACGTTTAAAAGACTGGAAGAGGAAAAAAATCTATTAGACTTCCTGCTACTGAACATATTTTACAATCACATGCAATTATTTGCTTAACCAGGTTCAGCATTTTTTTTTATTTAAAAAGCTAAAAAAAATGAAAAGGCATGACGTTAAACATCTTTTGAAGTTTCTAAATTCGGGAGCCTCTAACCTCTATCGTGAATATATCACGGGAAAGAGGTGTTCAGACGACGTGTATCAGAGTAGTTACACCTCTTTTCCATGATATACTTACAATAATATACAACCTCGAATGTCTTATTGCTTTTAAAAATGATTACAAACACACTATAATAAAAAACAAGGTTTGATTCATAAATGTGGTCATTAAAAGCATAAACAATAATCTGGTCTTCTGTGATGTAATCTAGTCCGTTTTTTAAGTAAACGCTGATCGCTGATCGGCAGGTTTTCAGTTTCTCTAATGAGGAAATACTGCCATTGAGTGGTGAAATTAAAGAATGCAATTTCTAAAAAACATAGGGAAAATAATGTATTGTATATCACACATTGATACGAATGTAAAGCGCTCAGAGAGTCCATCCTTGTCCTTAACAGCTGGTGGTGAGACAGAAGGAAAGCTTTTCCTCTAATGACTTTACCATAGAGCATATTTATGTGCACCAGCACTCAACAGGCTGCTAAATCATCTGGGATGTCTTTTGCAGATAATGTTTTTAATAAGCAAATTCAGTGGTCCTTGTACAAATGTTTTATTAAAGTTTCTGTCAACTGACATTACAGCCTGAGGAACCAGCACCCAGCAACTTAAAACCATTTCCTCTGCTTTTAGTTTTCTCTGTGGATTTTAATCATTTAAAGCTCAGAGGAGTTAAAGTTGGAAGAGTTTAAAGTATTTATCATGCAAAATCTTTAATTGCACCTCAGTAACATAACGATTGAAAGATCTACACTCACCAGCCATTTTATTAGGTCCACCTCCTCAGTTCTACCCTCACTGTGTATTTTCATTCATTCATTCATTATATCCCGCTTATCCTCTATTAGGGTCGCGGTGGGGTTCCCCATGCCCATCCAGGGGAGAACGTCTCGGGCGCTGGGCAGACAGACCCAGGACAGGGCGCCAATCCATCGCTGGGCACACACTCACTCACACAGACACACTCTATATGGGGCAATTTTGAGAATTCAATTAACTTGATCCATGTTTTTGGACTGTGGGAGGAAACCGGAGAACCCGGAGGAAACCCACGCAGACACGGGAAGAACATGGAAACTCCACCCAGATATGGATTCGAACCGGGAATCCCTAGCGCTGAGAGGCGAACCGTATAGAAGCCACCGTGCTGCCTGTGTATTTTCAGATCCACTAATTAAATAGATTGTAGTTCAAATAGAACTTTGTAGTTCTAAAGTTCCATTCTGTAATCCATTTGTTTCTCTGCAGACTTTGTTAGTCATCTTTACTCAGTTCTCTGATGATCATGACCCCCACAGAGCAGGTATTATTAGGGTAATAATATTGTGGTGGTTGATTCTCAGTACTGCGGTGATTCTGACATGGTGGTGGTGTGTTGTGCTGGTACAAGTGGATCAGACACAGCAGTGCTGCTGGATAGAGAACAGTACAGGAGTCAGATCCACTCGTACGATCATCTACCACCCTAATAATACCTGCTCTGTGGGGTCCTGATCATCGGAGAACAGAGTAAAGGGGACTAACAGAGTATGTAGGGAAACAGATGGACTACAGAATGGAACTGTAGAACTACAAAGTCCATCTAAAAGATCATCAGAGAAACAAAGAGCTGAACCTAATAAAATGTTCGGTGTGTGTACGCCATCGATAGGGAAGCTGTTTTATTAGACCATATTTGTTAAAGCCTTTGCCAATGAAAAAGATATGTGCAATAAATCGGAATGGCTTCAGGAGCAGATTTGTCGATGTCAAGAATTAGGGTTAGGGTTAGAGTTAGGATTAGGGTTATGGGTTCCACCTGTGCTTTAAAATCCAGAAAATCAAAATGTCTTACCCTCATAGTGACACTGATAGCACTGTTCATGTTGCCTTTATAGAGCCAACCTTGCCTGCTGATACCTCCCTTCTGAGAGCCCAGGGAAGCAGTGTCCTACACACACACACACACAAACACACCATAAGCTCTGTGATAGCATTAGCTCTGCTGTTTGATCCTGAGCTAATATAAACATCAGGAGTACTGGGAGTCATTGAGAAAGGAATTCAGGTCTTGAACTCCTGTCCAGAAGAAAAGAACGAAGAAAGGCAGAAACATAGATAAATATAAACACACCACTGTGCTCGATATGCGCACTTCTGACAAAAGAGCCTCACTGAAAGCGCGAGAAGCTCCTCAAACCCAAACAGCTTGTGCCCTACATGAAGCAGAACACACGGCATCCTCGTCAGATAAGATTTTTGGAGCATGATGATAACGGGCCTGAATATCTGGAGGCGATCGTACTGATAAGGAAAGCGTAATATTGTGAAACGCCTGGGTCAGTCAGGTCAGTTTCAAAATGAAGGTTCACATGGAAATGTGTGTGTTTGTGTTGTAGCTGAAGATCACATTTCATTACATATCAAGGGATGGATTCAAATACATAGACACGGCTTAAGACGTGGTTTGAAATAATGAAATCTACTGATGGGGGGTGGCTTAGAGGTTAGCATGTTTGCCTAACAGCACTGGGGATCCAGGTTCGAATCCCAATTTGGGTGGAGTTTCCATGTTCTCGCTGTGACTGCATGTTCACCATTTTTCGTCCACAGTCCAAAAACATGGATTTAAGGTGAATTGACTGCTCTGAATATCTATCTGCCTACCGACCAAATTGTTTTCCTCTGGTGGGCTTCACAACATGATTGACCCAAATTTAAAAGACTAGGTTTGGGATATATGTATATTCATTCATTCATTATCTTCCGCTTTATCCTATATTAGGGTCGCGGTGGGGTTCCCCATGCCCATCCAGGGCAGAACGTTTCGGGCGCTGGGCAGATACACCCAGGACAGGGCGCCAATCTATCGCTGGGCAGATATATGTATATATTTATTTAAAAAAAAATTTTTGTTGGGGCAATCATGTTGTAAAGTTTTATGTGGTGCTCTAATCCAAATTTGTAAATGGTACTCCATGGCTGTAGTTGATGAGGAGGACACAAAGGTTTAAATGTTAACACATTTCCTTCCTAAAGGACACTCTATTGACATCCAGGGCCTTGTGCCTAATCTCTAAACAATGCCTCAAACAAATGCAATACATCTTAATGAAAACATCAAAACCCTGATAAACGTCAACTGTTAAATAAAAGTATATCATAGAAAAGTGGAACGTTAGTAGAATTCTGTGGAATGTGGAGATGACTATAACTTTTTTCAGCATCAAGAACAATTCTTCTGATATGATATTCCATCCATCCATTATCTTCCGCTTTGTCCTCTACTAGGGTCCCCATGCCCATCCAGGGGAGAACATTTCGGGCACTGGGCAGATACACCCAGGACAGGGCACTGATCTATCGCTGGGCACACACTCACTCACACAAAACACACTCTATATGGGGCAATTTTGGAGAACTCAATTCACCTTGAGCCATGTTTTTGGACTGTGGGAGAAAACTGGAGAACCCGCAAAAAAAAACCCATGTGGACACGGGGAGAACATGGAAACTTCACCCAGATTGTGATTCGAACCAAGAATCACACTATTGTAATCCAATTTTTATTATTCCACTCATTCCACTGTCCACTGCTCTTTTCTCCCGCAATTTCAAGCTATCAACAAGGTTCTTGCAGGACACGTCCTGCTCATTGGTGAGACCACTGCTTGTATACAGCTAATGAATCAGTTGAATCGTTCCCGAGATATTCCCATTTTTCCAAGCCAAAATTCCTCATTCACTTTGCATTACGGTGATATTTGCACTCCTTTAATTCGGCCAGTTTTTAAACTACAAAGAGGAAATTTGCTGGAGTTGGTGATGACTGCAGACACCACTTTTGTGAAATCGCAGCGTGATCGAGACACTTTTAAAGTGATTTAATATACGTAAGCACTTTGCCTCCTACGACCACGCTTTCTTTAGGAAATGCACCTTTCTAATTCTACATATAAATTTCTGCCAATTCCCAATTCTCACAGATATGTCGTACTGAATCATTTGGCTTAATAATAGATCTCAACGTCTAATTTTGTTTAACTTGTCTGCAAATCTCTACAATTCTGAAGCATTCCCAAACTTTTCAACCCCACTGTAGCTGATTAGTGCAACAGGATACCCAGGACACTGGGTGTGACTGCCGAGGAGGGAAGTTCTTGGAAGCAACACGCAGCAGGAGTCACTTTGGCTGGCCCTAAGATGCAACGCTTTGATGCTTGCCAGACTCAAGCTGTTGGACTATTCATGGAGAGCCGTGACCTTGCGATGGAACTGCTCGCAGGAGCTCTTTAGCCCAGTATCCTCTCATATCTGCAGCACAGCAAAGACCGATGAACCTCCCGCTGGAGCGCTTAGCACTTGGCTATGTGCAGATGTGGTGCACTATCAGTCAAAGTAAACTATGCTAATTGCTAGAAGTCAGCGATTCTGTGTCTTTCTTTGGATCAGCCTCGCTCTCACTTTCCAGAATTCTCATAATGTATGAAGCAAAGGCATGTAAGGTTGTCACGCAGATAAAAGTCACCCACCTCATCTTTATCCACATCCTCGTCCACCTCGAACACGTGGACCGCCAGCTTATCGGGTCTCGAGACTTTACTGTGGAAACAAACGGCAGATTAGAAGCACACGGTTCCATTAGACCTCCAACAGACAGCACAGTCTGGATTTTGCTAACTGACTTCTGAATTCATTCGAGTGACGTCTGAATTTTTTATTCATGAATTATTTTCTCTTCTCGGATGTGGTTCAGTTTCAGTGCTCATGTTTGTTTTCACTTCATTTTTATTTTAATCCTCGGGACGGAGATGGGGAAAGCAAAGCAAATGACGGACAGATTGGGTTGATTTTGGGTTGCCGTAGTTCTGTCCTGCAGGAACAGATGAGCTCATGCATTGTTCTACCGACTTCATTGTTATTGGGAGGCTGGAGAAAATATATAATTCCTGGAACGTGTCAACAGTTAGTGTTTTGACAATTACACAAAACCACATCAAGAAAAGGAGATCTGAAAACCAACGAGTGTACCCAGTTTTAATAAAACCTGTTGTGGCTTGTCTAAAGTTTCACCTTCTCCAGAAGCAACGGAGAGCAAAGCTAACAGAAACATGAAACCAGGGTCTTACTTGGGGAGCTGACGGAAGTCTCCAGAATAATCCTCATACTTGTAGTTGACGACATGCCAGTCTGACTTGTAGGTCTTAATACACTAGAACAAAGAGAACAAGTGGTTGTGAACCTGACGTGAATCTGAATTTATCCAATATTAAACTCTTTATTCCTTCAAAAGCCAACTATTTCTTTGCTTATAGTGTTAGCATTATTTAAGATGGGTGGCATGGTGGTGTAATGATCAGTAATGTTCTCCCCTTAGTGCTGGGGATCCAGGTTCGAATCCCAATTTAATATTTAATCAGTACTAAAATTCCTGGTTCGAATCCCAATCTGGGTGGAGTTTCCATGTTCTACTCATGTGCGCGTGGGTTTCCTTCCATAGTCCAAAAACATGGATTCAAGGTCAAATGAATGCCCAGTGCCCAAAACGCTTTCCCCTGGATGGGTATGGGGAACCCCCGTGACCCTAAATTAAGCAGAAGATTTACATTTACATTTGGTCATTTATTGGACGCTTTTATCCAAAGCGACTTACAAGGTGAGCACAGGGTTCATCACAACATCCCTGGAGCAATGAGGGTTAAGGGTCTTGCTCAAAGACCCACATTGGTAACTTCAGTGGACCTGGGATTTGAACCCCCAACCTTCAGATTGATAGCCCAACACCCTGACCACTGAGCTACCACGCCCTCTATTCAAGATGATGAAAAAATGAATGTTTTGCTATAATAGTACAGTTGGAATTATGGAATTTAATAGATAATTAGCACTAAAGATTCCTGGTTCGAATCCCAATCTGGGTGGAGTTTCCATGTTCTCCCCGTGTCCGCGTGGGTTTCCTCCGGGTTCTCCGGTTTCCTCCCACATTCCAAAAACATGGATCAAGGCAAATGAGTTCTCCAATTTGCCCCATATAGTGTGTCTGTGTGAGTGAGTGTGTGCCCAGTGATAGATTGGTGTCCTGTCCTGGGTGTATCTGCCCAGCGCCTGAGACGTTCTCCCCTGAATGGGCATGGGGAACCCCACCGCGACAATAGTAGAGGATAAAGTGGAATATAATTGATGGATGGATATATCCCTAATGGTATGTTTTTTAGACATTTGTATTGAAGGATACTTAGGACAGATGACATAACACATATTTACATTAAGAAAACTCAAAGTGGGGAAAAAATGAATAAAGACTTACAATAATCTAAACTTACAATATTTATTTAGTATTTAAAGATCTTTGTCTGTGTGTGTGTGTGTGTGCGTGTGTGTGTTAAATGACATTTACAGGCCTGGCCAGTTCACTTCACAAACAATAGAGATGATCCAACCCATAGAGACCAGACTTGCTGGCAGTCATTGTGTGGATGCCAAAAAGCCCTCAAAGCAGCAGATTCATTTCTTTCTTATAAGCTGTAAATGTTGGCACAGCTGAGTGCTGAGCTATTGATCACATTTACGACGCTATGTCTCTAGTAAACATTAAGCAGATATTTCGGGGAATGTGGCATCAGCACGACTCACCTCCTGCACAAACAGACTGTCTGCTTCTTTCTGGGCATTTTCTGGGACCGAGGGAAACAGTGTGCGGATCTGCCGACGCAGAGTGCAGATCTAAAAGAAAATGACAAAAAAGAATAATAATCAATTTCATTCATTCATTCATTCATTATCTCCCGCTTTATCCTCTATTACGGTCGCGGTGGGGGTCCCCATGCCCATCCAGGGGAGAATGTGTCGGGCGCTGGGCAGACAAACCCAGGACAGGGCGCCAATCCATCGCTGGACACACACTTACTCACATAGACTCACTCTATATGGGGCAATTTTGAGAACTCAATTGACTTGATCCATGTTTTTAGACTGTGGGAGGAAACTGGAGAACCCGGAGGAAACCCACGCAGACACGGGGAGAACATGGAAACTCCACCCAGATGGGGATTCGAACCGGGAATCCCTAGTGCTGAGAGGAGAACATGCTAATCACCAAGCCACCGTGCCGTCTAATAAATTTCAAATAAAGGAATTTTGAAAGGATGATATTTTGGCCAACAAAAAAAACCCGGGGCGACATGGTGACTAAGTAGTTAGAGCACGTTCTCCTCTCTGGGCTGGAGATACAGGTTTCAATCCCAATCTGGGTGGAGTTTCCATGTTCTCCCCGTGTCTGTGTGGGTTTACTCCGGGTTCTCCGGTTTCCTCCCACAGTCCAAATACATGGATTCCAGGGCAATTTAATGCTCTAAGTGTGTATTCAGTAATAAACATGGTGAACCCCCCTCGTGACCCTAGTAGAGGATAAAGCGGAAGATAATGAATGGATGAATAGAATTGACATTTATCTACTTAGAATCTTTATGAATTATAAAATAACTGTCACATTATTTTCTCTTTCATGGTAAAATCCGCAGGGTGGCACGGTGGCTTAGTGGTTGGCATGTTCTCCTCTCAGCGCTAGGGATTCCTGGTTCGAATCCCAATCTTGATGGAGTTTCCATGTTCTCCCCGTGTCTGTGTGGGTTTCCTCTGGGTTCTCACTTTTCCTCCCACAGTCCAAAAACATGGCTCAAGTCAATTGAATTCTCCAAACTGCCCCATATAAAGTGTGTCTGTGTGAGTGAGTGTGTGCCCAGCGATGGATTGGCGCCCTGTCCTGGGTCTATCTGCCCAGCGCCCGAGGTGTTCTCCCCTGGATGGGCATGGGGAACCCCACCGCGAACCTTCTGGAAGATAGAGCGGGAGATAATGAATGAATGAATGAATTGATTATTTTCTATTTCATGTTAAAATCCGCAGAGCGGCACGGTGGCTTAGTGGTTAGCACGTTCTCCTCTGGTGCTAGGGGATCCCGGTTCGAATCCCCATCTGGATGGAGTTTCCATGTTCTCCCCGTGTCCGCGTGGCTTTCCTCCAGGTTCTCCGGTTTCCTTCCACAGTTCAAAAACATGGATCAAGGTCAACTTTGTTCTCCAAATTGCCCCATATAGAGTGTGTGTGTGTGCACGTCTGAGTGTGTGTGTGCCCAGCGATTGATTGGCGTCCTGTCCTGGGTGTATCTGCCCAGCGCCCAAAACATTCTCCCCTGGATGGGCATGGGGAACCCCCCTGCGATCCTGATATAGGATAAAGCGGAAGATAATGGATGGATGGATGTTCAAATTCGCCATTGCAAATTTTCCACAACACTTTAAATTATGAAGTTGGTTAAATTAGTGACACTTTAACTTATGAAGTTCCACCTCCAGCCAAGAAAGCCAGAATCCCTCGGCCCTGAGTCACATCCTCGATCAGGGGGACCCACAGGAACGACCAGTTTTTCTGTCAGTTTCTCATAAAAGTTCCAGTGTTCTAAATAATCAGAACCCAGGATGTCCGTTTGTTTCATGCCCGTGACACGCATATTCTTGTATTTTTTATTATAACACCTGAAGTCACTAAAGAAAAACAAAACCTGAATTTGTATTAATGTCGTCCTTAATATCTTAAGCAAATATGAAGAATAGAACACTTAATTCCTGAAAAAAAATCCATTTCTACGAGAAGGCTGAAAACAAAGCATCACAGAGTTCAGTTAGTGATATGAAGAGCTAAACGGTGGTGAACAAAGTACGAAAACATACACATCGCTGCTCAAAACCATTTAAATGTATTCTGTTTCGGAAAGAATTCGACCTAAATCTCAGGCATAAAAATATCAGCAATAAAATATAAGCTGTTGGTGAATTCATCTTCCACATCGTGCACATCTGTAAAAATCACACACTAAAGTTACATTTTAGAGCCTCTTGCTTTTTTTAAAAATGTATGTGCACGGTGACGGTTTCATAACTGGTGGAAAAAGGTTTGGCTCCTCGGAGACTGGACTGAAAGGAACTCGGGAGTCTAACAATATTCATGGATGCAACAGCGGAATGTCCACTAATGAACACCAAAAGTTTAAGTGCTATTCCATAGTTTCCATCAGAGCCGCACACAATACCCTGCCACTGTTCCACCACTTCCTCTCTCCCAGTCCCAATTTCCTCTGAGGAAGATGGAAATCAAAATACTCCGAGAGGGTGAGAAAGTGCGGAAGAGAGAGAGAGAGAGAGAGAGAGAGGGAGAGAGAGAGAGAGACCAGAATTGAAGGGAGAGGTGGAATCAATCAGTAAAGGAGTGAAAAAAATGCTGAAATGCTGCTGAGCTTTTGAAGGATGCTCTGGAATTTACTCACTGCTCTTAACATACACACACACACACACACACACACACACACCAAAACACATTTAACGCAGAGCCCTTTTTTAAAAAACACATTCCTTGAGTTACTTTTTGTGTGCACCAGTGTGATGTTAATGTACCGAGTTTGGATTTACATAATTTACCAGAAAATATAATCCAGAATAAATATCAGAATTGCTAATGATGTTATCTGAGATACCAGGGGTAAAAAAAAAAAAAAAACACAGTGGAAAGTCAGTCATACTGATGCAAAGACTACAACCACCTTTGGAGTCAACACTGGCAGCCATAATTTAAAGCAAAAATAATGAACAAGTCCCAAACACACATTCAAGTAAAACTCACGTCTCTTCCTTTTCTTATTCCTAAGCATTTTAAGGCTTTCAGCACGTTATCCACAAATAAACATATTTCTTGTTTTATACAATCTCTTTAAAAAATCATATTCTGTAACAAGTGTCTTTAAAAGATAAACCCTGATTGCATTACCAGTAATTCCCCCAACAAACTGAGCTGTATAACAGAGTGATGGTGTTATTTTAGTGCAGAAAGCTTGTCTGTGGTCAGAGGGAGACCACAGCAGTCTCGCTGGCAGTAGATACATCAGCAGATACACAGGACCAAAAAAATAAATGCAATGTCTGGTCAAAATTTCTGCTGAAATTTACAAGAGGCCATGCTAAGAATTTTACAACCAGCCAAACCACAGTACTGACATTTCAATGACACACATCATGCACTCAATATCATGGTCCCAGTTACATCAAGGCAAGCACTATTTAGCAAATATTGTTAAGTCTTTAAAACCTTAAATATGATTGGCTGAGCTGTTTGTCTAGTCGTGAAATTACTGACAAGAACTCACACCTCTGAGCGCGTTACATTCGGATCAATGTGTGATCTACAATACATTATTTTCCAAATGAGCACTAAATTATTATTTTTTTTTAAGTGTGTTCTGTAATCCGGCCACTAGACGGCAGTATTTGATTATTAAAGAAACCAGAATCATGTTACTCATTGTGTTATCAGTGTTAAAAAAAAATAATTAATAAATTAAATTTTAATAAAAAAGACTAGATTACGTTGCATAAGACCAGTTTATTAACGATTATGCTTTTAATAAATGCTTTTATAAATCAAACCTTGTTTTTTTATTATACTGTGTTTGTAACCATTTTCTAAAAGCGGTAAGGTTGTGTATTATTGTGGTGTAACTGTACTCTGCTACGCATCGTGCCTAATAACACCTCTTTCCTGTGATTTATTCACGATAATACACAAACCTCTCATACCTTACTGCTTTAAGTTGAAGTTCAAGTAATTTATATAGCGCCTTTTTACAATAGCACATTGTCACAATGAAGCTTTACAATTTTATGAGCCTTTAAACCCCCAAAGAGCAAGCTGAAGCGACATTAATGTAGAACAGAATAAGCGGTTAAGCATCATCTGTTAGTCTGAACCCCCATTTCTTGGCAGAGTCACAGAGAGAGAATAAAGTCAAAGCATTACAGGCAGGAGATAAATAAACACGGTCAAGGTTGATGTCCTGACACGAAGACTTCTCACATAGCTGCACTGCTCAGTCCCCTGCTCCACTACAAGTACATGGACACTGCCTCAACACTCAAAAGCAGACTTTTAAACAGCATGTCCAATTCTTTACATATCCCAACATATGCCTGCGTATTTAGTACTGTTTGTGAATCCTGAGAACACATCAAGGAGCTTCTGCTGCTGTCAGTCAGCACATTGCAGTTTTGAAGGATGACAAATCAGCACAGGAGGCTGTGAAAAGTCTGCACAATACAGCAGGGTCAAGATAATATATACTCGATAATTATAAAACAGGCAGTTCCCCTTCTTTAATCCGATTGGCTGATCTGTTTGTCCAGACGTGACATTATTGACAATAACACACCTCTGAGCGCAGCACATTCGTATCAATGTCTGATGTACAATACTTTATTTTCCCAATGTTTTTATAAATTGCGTTCAGCAAAATTGGCCTCTAGATGGCAGTTTTTGATCGTGAGAGAAATCAGAAAGCTGTTAATTAGGGTCAATATTTACTTTACAAATCAAACTAGATCATGTCGCGGAAGACCAAATTATTAACGTTTATGCGGTTAAAAAACATTCATGAATCCAACCTTGTTTTTTTATTACAGTGTGTTCACAACCATTTATAAAAGCAATAAGACACTCAAGGTTGTGTATTATTGTGAATAACTCACATGATTTATTTACGACGATGCTGCCCTCTTGTACCCTATGGCTCTCTCCTTTACCCCTCTCAAACTATTTGGTGAACTTTGAGTGATTTTGTGTCTGTGGATTTCATCCAATAGATCTGTCTTTCTTCCATGATTTATAAACATGATAATAGGTGATCTGGCAAAGCTTAATAGCCCTGAATCTATGTGTGATTGTGCCCGTGTGTCTGCTCTGTGATAAACCGATGACCTTGCGAGTCCAGTTTCCATAGTATTCACCCGATAAGTACTGGGATGGGCTTTAGCACCATCTCCCCAGAGGTCTGTCTAATCTTGAGGAATACGTATCGTTATCAAAATCTAAGCATATGTAGTTTTTTATTTACTGAATTTACTTTAGGAAAACCATTCAGTAATAAAGAAATAAAATTCATATGATTTGTCATCATGCAAATGGATTATTGAGCTAACGAAGCAAATCCCTCATTCATGCAAATATAAGGATTATTTTAAGCAAAATCAGTGGAATGTGGAGCATTTTTCTTTCTTAATGATAGTTCAAGATTCAAGAAAATTTTATTATCATTTATATCACATGTGGTACATGAGACAAAAATAACCTTGTTCTTTAAATTTTAGAACTTAAATTAAAATTTTAAAGAAGAAATAGATATATAATATATAGAATATTGAACTACAACTATAAATATAATATAGAATATTCAACTATATATATATATATATATATTATATTATATTATATGTAGTGTAGCATGTTTAGATGCCTAAACAACTACAGAAGGAATGCATGTCTCCTGTTAACAACTTGCATTTGTATAAATGTTAACTGGACAGACAGCTGAGGGTAATTTCATCAGCCACCTACAGTTGTTTTTATTACAGGTGGATCACTGTTGCAAGAGAGGACACTTTTAATGGAAAGAGATTCTGCACGCACAATGTGTTAGCGAGTGTTCGTTGATAAACAATGAACATAAAATCTATATCAAACCCATGAACATTTTAACTCAAAGAGCTGTGTTTGTGTGAAAATATGCACAACGTGTTTTATTATGTTGAGCAAAAGCAATTTGGCAGGAAATAACAGCCAGTCCTTGACTGTATGGCTAGATATAAACGAAGAACAGTGTCATTTTTTAGGTTTTATGAGGTTTATGAGACATACGAGGTTCTTCTGCTGAAGTACTTTAGACAGTCTGCAAACGTTCTCCTCACTGCACACTTTATCTGCTTTACAAAAAACATGCTGCTGCTATATAATACATTCACATTGTATATAATACAATTGTAATTGTGTGTAAATGTGCAATTGTGTACACACTGTATATATACACTGTATGTGTGTGTGTGTGTGTGTATATATATATATATATATATATATATATATATATATATATATATATATATATATATATATATATATATATATACACACATACACACTGTACACTATACGCATACACAGAGAGAGATAATATACATATATATTTCATCTCTACATCTAATACTTGAATTTTATACTTAATATATGTATTTAAAAAAAAGTTTTTGTAACATATGCCCTATTTGATGCGAATGACAATAAATCCTTGACACTTTGAAACCTCTTTAAATACTTGACACTGTTTGAGGAAGGGATAGGCCCAAACACATGATCTATATTACTCACAGATGAGTTTCTAATTGATTTCCTCCATACATTAAAAGTAGTAATGTATTTGGAATGTGGGAGCCCGGACCTGCAGGGTAACTCTTCCCTGAAGCAGGAGCCACTCCTCAGCTGTGTGTTTGGATAGCTGTCTACAGCAGGACCTCCCACACAAATATCAGCCCACTAAGAATATTTTGCATCTAAAGCTATCACACAATTCCTAAAATGACTGATAGCTCAGTCTTGTGTGAATTCTTGTGTGGTAGTGTCAGCGTACAGTTCGGACATATTTTACAAACGCAATATTTTTACATCTTTATCTGGATTATCAGTAATAATTTGGAAGGGAGTTGGGACAGTGAGGACATTTCGTTCGAATTCGGCACTTTTACACTTTTTCCATTACATTATAGATTATAATGTACCGCAGAGGGCTGCACCAGCTGGGGTCAATCAGAATGCGTCATCACTATCACTGAGGACATAGTCAGAGCTGTCATTTTTCAACCTCACATACCTCACGCAAACCTTCTGGAAGCACAAAGCAAAAGCCTGTAGTGTTTTTTAAGGGATACAGTCCAAACCGAAGAAAATAAAACATTTGACCCAAGACTGAATACCAAACACATTTTAACAGCATTTCATCTATTTTTAATATTTTAAGTTTCAGCGAAGTTATTTATTTCTAAACTGTAATTTAAAAATATTTAATAAACATTTATAACATTCCAGTACAGCTAAACTAAAATGGTCAATTTGGCTTGAATACATTAGTATATTGGTGTTAGTTATTAATATAAGTTTTTTGCACCCCCTCAAAAAATACAGTTATGAATAAAAATACAGCATTTTACTAAAAAAAATCTAAATTAGTGAAAAGTAGTATTTTATTTGTCCTTTGATTAACCTGTTAATTCTGTAACAGGCGGCATGGTGGCTTAGTGGTTAGCACGTTCGCCTCTCAGCGCTAGGGATTCCCAGTTCGAATCCCCATCTGGGTGGAGTTTCCATGTTCTCCCCGTGTCTGCGTGGGTTTCCTCCGGGTTCTCCGGTTTCCTCCCACAGTCCAAAAACATGGATTAAGTTAATTGAATTCTCAAAATTGCCCCCTATAGAGTGTGTCTGTGTGAGTGAGTGTGTGCCCAGCGATGGATTGGCGCCCTGTCCTGGGTCTGTCTGCCCAGCGCCCGAGACGTTCTCCCCTGGATGGGCATGGGGAACCCCACCGCGACCCTAATAGAGGATAAGCGGAAGATAATGAATGAATGAATTCTGTAACAATCTCATTACCTCCACACAGATCCTATGTTTACTGCATTTACAAAGAACCCTTTCTGCAGGTTATTCATTGTCTTGTTATAAAATGAATTTTATGTTTATGTTTTTAAACTTAAAAAGTTTTTTTAATTGGAATGTAGATCATTTAGTAAGAGACCGAGCAAGAGAGAAAACAACAACAATGTTCTTTACTCTCTCTTGAGTTCTGCTTGGCCTAAATGTTTGAAAGAGAATAAAAGCTGGCAAGAGAAACATTAAACTACCAAATATCTTTTTTCCGGGTTCACCGGTTTTATCTGACAGTCCAAAAACACAAATTCATTGTAAATTCAATGCTCGCAATTGCCCCACATAGACTGTGTTTATATGTTTGTCTATGTGAGTGTGTGCCTAGCGGTAGATTGGTGCCCTGTCCTGGATGTATCTGCCCAGTGCCCAAAACGTTCTCCCCTGTATGGGCATGGGATACCCCGCCCTAATGCACCGCTAAAGAGGATTAGGCAAAAGATAATATATGAATAAACATCCAGCGGCATTAAAAAAATCTATGTTTGGTATTATTTATTGGCTTATTTCACGCTGAGTGTTTTTGTTCTTAGGGTATCCCAAGTTTTGACCCCTGTCAGTTCAGTATCTTGAGTTACAGGTGCTAGTGAATACCAACATCTGAGCATTTCAGCTCCACGCTGTACCACAATACAGTTAATGGTACGAACTACTTTTCTCTTGTATGCCCCACATTATAAGTGACCCCCTCCCTTCAATTCTTCATCTAAAACTCATTTTATTTTATTTTCCTGAATTTCCTGTTTGAAATGGGATACATACATATTTAATATACTATAAAACACAATGCCATAAACAGTACTCTTACCTGAAAATCCTCCAAAGGAAACTGCAACATATCTCGGAGAACATCACTGAGGATCTGAGTCTTCCGCTGGACCAGCACATTCTCATAGTCCAAGGGTTCGATCAAACGCGGCTTCAGCTGCAAACACACAGACACGATCACATTTAGCATTAGAAAGCAAAGTTTCTATGAAAGTATTGGCTGTGTTCAATTGCCCCCATATATTGTGTGTGTGTTTGTGTATCTGTGACAGATTGGTGCACTGTTCTGGGTGTATCTGCCTAGTGCTTGAAACATTCTCCCCTAGATGGGCATGGGGAACCCCCCCAATGCCCCCCTGACCCTAGTAGAGGATTAAGCGGAAGATAATGAGATATCAAATAAAACAGAAACTAAGTTGAAAAATTCTAACAAACGTCTTAAAGTGGTATTTCTTTGAAAGCAGTCCATGGTTTGGCTCACTCATGGTTATTAGATCCATAATACACACAAACAGATATAAAGCACGAGTCCAGACAGCTCAGTGTAACTGAAAGCAGTAAAAGCAAGAAGGAAAACAAACTTGCTCAGAGTTTAAAGGTAAAAAAGTAAAACGTAAGGGTCAGAACAACCTCCAAATAGATTTGAAATAAAGATAAACACAACAGACTCAGAGAATGAGTATGTGTGGAAAGTCGTCGGGTGTTTTTGGGAGTGTCCAAACCCTCTGCATGTATGTGTGTAGGTGTTTTCAGAGTCAGCGTTGGGTCACATGCTATTGTTCGCAGGGTTTAACCTTCTCTCTGGAATAATCAGCACTTATTCTTAACTCATCCTGCAAGATCGCAGTCTGTCAGCTTCCTATTCGCAGGATTTGAATCTTCTGTTCAGACATGGTTGTCGCAAACCTGACAATCTGCATTGTACTTAACATTCCTGATTAATAATTGCTCGGTCTCGTCTTTTCCGGTCGTTTGGAACAAAAGCTTAACAATAATTGAATTAAAGGAATAAAACACCACAAGGCATCGGTTTAAGACATTATTGTGAATTGGTTTAAAACCAGGACATGACTGAATAGGACAGGTATGAGGCTCAGCTCGGCTCCAGTGATGATACTCCCCTACAAACATGAACATCAGGCCTGAGCGCTTGAGTGAGGGAGTGAGTGAGGGAGTGAGTGAGGGAGTGAGTAAGGGAGGGAGTGAGGATGACTGACTGCAGTGCTTTTTTAGTCGGTGAGATCGCAGTCTACTCCAAATGTGCTTCTGATATTATTTATGTTGGAGTTATCGCTATGGAGATGAAATTGTTTTAATAATAATGAGGCCTTAATAACACGGTGGCTTAGAAAACGTAAAAAAAAATAATAATAAAATTACAGAAGCAGTGTTTTCTGAATACATGGCAGCGGGAGCGTGGGGTTCAGATTTAATTTCAGCTGTTTGTTAAACAGTTTTTGGATTTTCTGATTTATACTTATATAAAAAAAAATAATAATAAATAAATAGGCGGCACGGTGGCTTAGTGGTTAGCACGTTCGCCTCTCAGCGCTAGGGATTCCCGGTTCGAATCCCCATCTGGGTGGAGTTTCTATGTTCTCCCTGTGTCTGTGTGGGTTTCCTCCGGGTTCTCCGGTTTCCTCCCACAGTCCAAAAACATGGATGAAGTCAATTGAATTCTCAAAATTGCCCCATATAGAGTGTGTCTGTGTGAGTGAGTGTGTGCCCAGCGATGGATTGGCGCCCTGTCCTGGGTCTATCTGCCCAGCGCCCGAGACGTTCTTCCCTGGATGGGCATGGGGAACCCCACCGCGACCCTAATAGAGGATAAAGCGGGAGATAATGAATGAATAAATAAATAAATAAAAAGGGACTGTGATTTAGTTCTGCTTAAACACAAGAAATCTGCTCACTCAGTGTTGACAACTAAGCAACTTTGGTGCCATATTTAGCAACTTATTATTATTATTTGCATATATTTTTTTCTGGAGTTATTGAAGTTTTCTGGAGACTCTGAGGTGATCACACATGTCCTTTAGTTTCTGTCATCAATAAACGGTAGGGTCTGCTGTTACTCAGTTCACGCTGCACATAAACTTAATATGCCCAAAGAGTTTCCACGTTCTCCCCGTGTCCACGTGGGTTTCCTCCGGGTTCTCCGGTTTCCTCCCACTGTCCAAAAACATGGAGCAAGGTCAATTGAGTTCTTTAAATTACCCCATATAGAGTGTGTGTGTGTGAGTGAGTGTTTGCCCAGCGATAGATTGGCGCCCTGTCCTGGGTCTATCTGCCCAACAACTTAATTTTTTAGTCAATTTAACCAGCGATGCCATGTGGTGTTCTAACACTGTATGTCAAATGTAAGCTAAATCGATTAATGCACTAATAAAATGCTATTTTGAATCCGGAAACGTGTTCATATGCGCAAATAATGATGGATCGTAAAAGTAAATTGCACAATGCAAAAATATTATTGTTTCTTATTAAATCATACACACTGGTTCGGGTTGTTTGTGTTCAGGCGATGATGTAGTTTTAGGACGAAGGCCAACAGGAGTGCTGCAGAACCAGTGCAGGGCCTGATTGGACTGCCGTTAATAAAAAAAAACTGTGTTTCAGATTTGGATATTTATTAAGTCACATGAAAAGGAGCCAGCCAGTCAGAATTCATGCTACTTTAATACAGTAAATTAATACTGAAGTTAAAGGTGGTTGAACAAATCAAAACATTTGCTCATCTCATCATCTTAATCCATGCCCCTTAGGGGATATGGGCAGATACACATAGGACAGGGCACTAATCAATTGCTGGGAAAATTAGAGCAATCAATTCACCTTGAATCCATGTTTTTGGACGGTGGGAGGAAACCCAGATGATACAGGGTGAACATGAAAACTCCAATAAGATAGGGATTCGAACCTGGATCCCCAGCACTAAGAGGTGAACGTGCTAACCACTAAGCCACGGCGCAGCCTCAAACTATTTTCGATTTTATAAAAGTAGGCACCTTTTCCTTTGATTACAGCTCTGCACACCCTTGGTATCCCTTAAATCATCTTCAGGAGTTCACTATTTCAGATGGTTTAAATGACTACATTATAATTAACCCACAAAAAAAAAAATTGCATTATTAGAGCGCCATTAAGAATTGTAAAAAATAAAGATATATAGGTATATTTATGAGCTAAAAAAATTAATGCAACTATAAAATAAAGAAAATATAAAGTAAGGTAAAATATTTATTCCATTCACAATTTACACATGGGGTGGCTTAATGGTTTGCCTCTCAGCGCTGGGGATCGAGGCTCAAATCCCAATCTGGATGGAGTTTCCATGTTCTCCCTGTGTCCATGTGGGTTTCATCCGGGTTCTCCAGTTTCCTCCCACAGTCTAAAAATATGGATTCAAGGCGAATTGAATGCTCTAAATTACCCCTATATTGTGAGTTTGTTCCCAGTAATAGATTGGCGCCCTGTCCTGGGTGAATCTGACCAGCACCCAAAATGTTCTCTCCTGGGTGGGCATGAAGAAGCCCCCCCCCCCCCCCCCCCCCCCC
>JAFMOD010001485.1:216754-245164 GCA_019802435.1 Corydoras maculifer
ACACTCACTCACACAGACACACTCTACAGGGGGCAATTTTGAGAATTCAATTAACTTGTTCCATGTTTTTGGACTGTGGGAGGAAACCGGAGAACCCGGAGGAAACCCACGCAGACACGGGGAGAACATGGAAACTCCACCCAGATGGGGATTCGAACCGGGAATCCCTAGCGCTGAGAGGCGAACGTGCTAACCACTAAGCCACCGTGCCGCCCACCTCGCTAAATTCATTAAATTAATAATACACTAAATATACAGACAACAGATACTCAGACAGCGTATACTGGAGTTTTTTAACAGCTGGAACTGTCCAAATGTAGGCTTTTCTTAGAAAGCATTAAGATCCTGTTGAGTTTTGTAAGCCTTGGCAGGTGTTGTGAATTCGGCTGAACTTTCGACTGATGGGCTCATGTTACACTTATTCTTTATGCCATTTGTTACAGGAAGCAGACTCTGTGTGCAGATAGTACTGATTGTTGACATATTTAAACTGATCTTAAACTGTAATAGCATTCTATGTGAAATACACACACAGCTCTCATCATCCAGAATGCCCCACTGATCGGACGAAATACACTGAGCACGTAAAGGACTCACGTCCTGATCGAGGGTTTCACACGCAGCCTGGCAGAACTGGAATTCTACAGATAGCAGAGATTCACCGAACGACAAAACTAGATTTTCAAGTGTCCTAATCGTAAATCTAGCTGTTACAACGTGAACCCATGTGACCCCGATCAGAAATGAGATTTTTATATTTATATATGATGCCCTTTGCATGAACAGTTGCGTCAGCATTTCCTTGGGACTTGTGACGATCAAGGTGACCGTGACAAACTACCAAAAAAAAATGTTTTATTCCATTTACCAGTAAGCTTAGGATGAGACGATTAATTGGTTTTGCAATTAATCGCGATCAATTAAATTAATTAAGCGTAAAAGAACATCAACATAGTCACGAAAAACGTATTATTAGCAAATCGCTGAAACTCTAGACCAAGTGACAACTCGCACGGAACAAAAATAAAGTTACACTTGTCTGTTTACTTTGTCCTTACAGAGAAAATAAATCTTTTTTCCCAAATGGATATGAATATGAGGCAGTACAGTGGCTTAGTGGTGAGCACGTCCACCCCTCAGCGCTGGGGATCCAGGTTAAAATCCCACTTTGGGTGGAGTTTCCATGTTTTTACCGTGTCCATGTGGGTTTCCTCCCACAGTTCAAAAAACATGGATCAAGGTCAATTAAATGCTCCAAATTGCCCCATATAGAGTGTGTCTGTGTGACTGAGTGTGTGCCAAGCAATGAATTGGAGCCCTGTGCTGGGTTTATCTGCCCAGCGTCTGAAACATTCTAACCTCAATGGGCAATGGGCCTCCCCCGCGACCCTTGTAGAGGATAAAGCAGAAGATAATGGATGGATGGATGCACCAGGCCATCGTTGACCCCGCCCCCCCCACTGACAGAGCAGAATTTAAATACAAAAGTGTCCTCAAGCATCTTCTGATTTAAGCCTGTGGGTTTCCTCCGGGTTCTCCAGTTTCCTCCCACAGTCCAAAAACATGAATTCAAGTTGAATTGAATGCTCTCCATTGCCCCATATAGTATGTGGTTGTGTGCCCAACGATAGACTGACTCTCTATCCTTGGTGTATCAGCCCAGCCCCAGAAACACTCTCCCCTGGATGGGAATGGGGAACCTCCCATGAGCCTTGTACAGGATTAGGTGAAAGGACGATAAAGGATATAAATACTATATGTATGTTATGTAACAAAAGAATATTTTTTATGTTATGAAGAATATTTTGTGTTAGGCCTAAAATTCAGTAAAAAACCCTGTGTTGTCGTCTTTTTGCAATAACAAAATGTTATTTCATGTTTACATTAAATAATTAACAAACTTAAGAATTTATTAATGTCCTGTGATTTTTTGGCTTTTTTCGGTGAATTAATTATCAATAATCGGGATATCTTAGACAATAATCGTACCCCCGAAATCAGTACTCGCCTCACCCCTACAGTGAGCCATCATGCGATTATCATAGTTATTACACAGTGACATACAAATCCACATGTGAAACAATCTTACTAAATCCTTTTAGAACATAGAAGTAGAACAAAATCCAAAATCCCATCTAATATTAATTATATGCATCAATTTTGAATGCCTGGATATTGTGTCTGTTCTCTCCACAACGGTACCATCCTTCAAAAGAAGGCACTTGTTACTCACCGCAGTCTGAGCAACGTTGCTGCCCTGTTCTGTCTCGGCAGGAGGCTGAGCTTTAAACTGCTGAGGCGACTCGATCACCATCATCTTATGCCCTTTAACTGCTCTCCCCTGCATGCTTCCAGTCTTCCTGCACTTTTCAAAATGCCCGAAAATTAAAGTCTTCCTTCTAGTTATAATCCTCTAGAAGCAGCAGAAGGAGGACACTTCGGGGGAAAGTGGAGGGATAAGCAGTCAGCATGTCCAGCAGAGTTCAGACTACATACAACTCAACAGAGTTGTAAACGTATACTCATAACTCCTTTTAAATCCCTCTCTCTCTCTCACACACACACACACACACACACACAACTTCAGCCACTCTTATTCTTTCCTACTGTAGGCACTGACATAAAGAGGCTCCTCCTATACTTAGCTGTGCCTCACACACACACACACACACCTCCCCCAAAGTCATCTGAGCTCATGGCATCTACCTGCACACTAATGACAATGTCCCACCAGTGACAAAAAGCGGCTTTTTTTAACAACAGACACAGATTAAGCCCGACAAAAGAATGTAGATGTGTCTGTGTCTCTGGCTGTACAGGTGCAAGTTTGTACGTTTGTGAATAGGCTTGGGATCACGTCACTGAAATATAGTTCGTACACTGTTACACACTTATACAAAGTAGATAAACCACGCATTGTTTGGATCAGGCCATTGCAATGTTTCATTGGAGTTGCTGGTTTGGTAGATAATGTATCAGTCACACTGACAGCAAAGTATGAATGAGTAATCACTGCATGCAGGGCAACCTTGTCTCCATATTAACCCTTCTTCACCACATGCTGATACAACTTTTTAAGAAAGCACAACAATAGCATTTCGAGAATAAAGCAGATGCCCTTTTTCATAAGTTTTAGGGAGGGGCTTTGTTTATAGGAACAACAGAGGTCAAGAACAGTAAACAATTATGAATCAAACCTTGTTATATTCATTCATTCATTATCTTCCGCTTTATCCTCTATTAGGGTCACGGTGGGGTTCCCCATGCCCATCCAGGGGAGAACAACTCGGGCGCTGGGCAGATACACCCAGTACAGGGTGCCAACCTATCGCTGGGCACACACTCACTCACACAAACACACTCTATAGGGGGCAATTTGGAGAACTCAATTGACTTGATCCATGTGTTTGGACTGTGAGAGGAAACCGGAGAACCCAGAGGAAGCCCACGCAGACACAGGGAGAACTTGAAAACTCCACCCAGATGGGGATTCGAACCCCATCCCTAGCACTGAGAGGCGAACGTGCTAACCACTAAGCCACCGTGCCGCCAACCTTGTTATAGTTTTTTATTTTTATTATAGTTTGTAACCATTATACTAAAAGCAATAAGGCACTCGAGGTTGTGTGTTATTGTGAATAAATCACTGGACAACGTGTGGCACAGTATAGTTCCACCTCTTTCCTGTGATTTATTCACAGAAGTACACAACCTCAAGTGTTATTGCTTCTAGAAGACAAACACACTGTAAGAAAAAAACAAGGTTTAATTCATAAAATGCTTTTTTTAAAGCAAAATCGTAATAATCTGGTCCTCACCGTCGACAATGTAAACACACACGCCCTAAAATAAGACTAATACGAAATATGAAATAACCCAGTGTATACGTGATTAAAGGTGAAAGTCCTTAAAATCAAAAGCTATGTAAAAATGAACATAAGAATCTGTACATGGGGTCACAAATCCGTGTCCTCGAATTCAGGACACAGTGGTCTTAGGAAGACCCTTATATTGTATGTGGGTTTAAGGGTGAGGTCAGAGCAGGGAATGAAGGTCAGAACACTATTGTCCGTGTCTTCCTGAGGGCAAGTACTTTTCTGCTCTTTGCATTTAAGTAGAAACATATGAGTGTATATGACTGTTCATACTCAGCATCTGAACACAGCTGAAACCCGAGGCATATCCATCCCATCAGCTTTGGAAACAGTGATGTAATAGCGAATATGACAAACAGAAGAGTATAATATGGAATTTAAAATACACACACACACACTGCCATTTTTTTTTTTTTTTACACCTGAGTCAGATTTTAACAAACTTTGATTTTTACTAATTAAGTAAGTGCAGCTGTAAGTTAGGAATCTATATATAACGTTAAAGAATAATTTCTTTTTGGTCTGAATAATTTCCATAGTCAATACATTTAACACAAAAATTCTAGCCACTTTCAAAAACAAAGAACCTAATATATATATATATATATGTACACACACACATACATATCTATATATATATCTATATATCTATATCTATATATATATATATATATATATATATATATATATATATATATATATATATATATATATATATATATATATATATATATATATATATATATATATATATATATATATATATATATATATATATATATATATATATATATATATATATATACACATATATAAAAATAAAATCAACTGTTAAATTTGGTCCAAAAAACAACAAGAACACCATTAGCGTCAGTACAGTATATTTATATATGTATATCACACTCTACTAGGGACTAGGGTCATGGGGGGTGCCATTTTTACACTACATGTTTTTTGTGAGCAACCAATTCACCTTGAATCCCTATTTTTGGATTCCACATTAACCCATCGAATGGTAATGGGGTTAATTTGAGAAGTTTCATTGGTATTAGATGTGTGTTCTGGTGAGAACGATCCAGTCCAATGTGGCTTTAAAAACTCAGGGCAAAAGTGAGACAGATTATCTGATCCCACACATCAAAACATTTCCAAATCTGGAAACCACTGAATCAGTTGAAACTTTTTGAAGTCCTCAAAGTGCTTAGAATAACATCGAGATAAATCAAACCAGTTATACAAACAGAGCCTCTGAACTTATTACACTTACAACTTATGTAAAAAAGAAGCATGATTTAGGACTTGCACTGGAAATTAAACTGGAAAAACTAAGAAATAATCACAAAAATTGTGAAAAAACTAACTATCATATTAAAACTATCATAATTTATTTAAAGAAAGTATGAAGTAACATTTAGTTATCCAAAAAAATTCTAAATATTAAATCATTTTTTTTAAATTAACAAAAATGTTAACAAAATGTCTCTCTTAAAATACATGTACATATCTATCTATCCAGCCTTTATATTGTCCTCTACTAGGGTCACAAGGGGGTTCCTCATGTCCACCCAGGGGAGAACGTTCAGGGAGCCAATCTATTCCTGGGCACACGCTCTCTCACACAGACATGTGCATATTAAGACAACCTTTTCACCTTGAATCCAAGTTTTTGATTAAGATATCCACTATGATTAAGATAGCCACTATGCCACCGTGCCGCCCATATTCATGTCCATTAAAAAAAAAAACTAGAGGGTAGAGTAAATAGACAAGTGAGCAGCAACCTTATTTGTGTTCCGTGCAAGTTGTGATACTCGGTCTAAAGTTCTGGCTACCAGAATAACATGCATTTTTTTCCTTTTGAATATCATAATAATGATGTAAAGGCATTCTTACAAATAATTAGTTGTTGTGTTTTTTATCGCAATAAATTGCAAAAATGATTAATTGCCTCGTCCCTACATGAGACATCCACAAAAGAGCCCTTGCAATTACTGTTGGTCACGTGGTCATGTTTACATGGGCGAAAGGGATAAAATAAAAAAATATATAGATAAATAAAATGCTGATGCTACATTTGATCCCCAGTAGTCGTATTATCTTAGTCTCTTAGCTTTATTCTATAAAACTAAATCATCTCCTGATTTCATTTCACAAAAACATAAAGCTCAACTGAGTTTGTTTTGTCAACAAACCGTAGTAAAGCTCTTGGTGAGATGAAAGTAACAGTGCACTTATCAGCTGAACGTTACCGAACCTACAACACACTGCATTAAAGCCATGCTACCCATGACCCCCCCCCACCCGCTCCACCATAACCAGAACTCCTGCAGTGTAGAGGAAGGAAACGGCTTTACTGCAGCAACCGCCGCACGAAATACCATAACAGAGCCTGAACTTCTGTGAAATAAGGCTCATGCATACTTCACCTCAAAATCATTTCATCTATTTATAACAGTTCGGATGATTCAGGGTGTTTAAGAGCTTAGCATTAGTCTAATAAGTGCTGAGGAATAACTGAGGATGCACAGGTTTCACATTCCTGCATTCTGAAGAGCACCGACCCACCCTGACCTATTTAACCACGCTCACTCACTCACTCACATACAGCAAATTCAGCACTGAAGACAGACAGATCAATGCCTGCAAAAGACAGCAACGTTACACACACACACACACACACAAACTCACAGTTCGTTTTTTCAGTCCTGCTGATCATACAAATAGACTTTGTAGTCCTACAATTACATTCTGTAGTCCATCTTTACATACTTTGTTACACAGCTTCAGCATGTTCTCCAGTTATCAGGTATTAGGGTGGTGGATGATTCTCAGTACTGCAGTGATACTGACATGGTGGTGCAGGTGTGTTGTGTGTGTGTGTTGTGCTGCAGAGAACAGTACACCAAACAGAACATACAGGTGTCTAATCCACTCGTACCATCATCCACTACCCTAATAATATCTGCACTGTGGGGGTAAAGAGTATTTAGAGAACTAGAGGGACTACAGAATGAATCTGGAGAACTACAAAGTCCATCAATATGATCAATGGAACAGAAAAAACAGACAACTGAGGAGGTGGATATCATAAAATGGGGGTGAGTATATATATATATATATATATATATATATATATATATATATATATATATATATATATATATATATATATATATATATATACACACACACACCCTCACAAGACCCCGTGTAAATCATGATAAAAGGTCCTCTGAAGACAGACAGATCAATGCCTGCAAAAGACAGTAAAGTTTCACACACACACACACACACACACACACACACACACACACTCAGTTCTACACTCTCAGTTCATTTTTGTAGTCCTGCAATTCATTCTGTGGTCCATCTTTACATACTTTGTTACTCAGCTTCAGAACATTCTCCAGCTATCAGGTATTAGGGTGGTGGATGAGTCCCAGTACTGCAGTGATACTGACATGGTGGTGCAGGTGTGGTGTGTGTGTGTGTGTTGTGCTGCTGGACAGAGATCAGTACATGAAACAGAACATACGTGTCTAATCCACTCGTACCATCATCCACCACCCTAATAATACCTGCACTGTGGGGGTAAAGAGTATTTAGACAAACAGAGGGACTACAGAATGGAACTGGAGAACTACAAAGCCCATCTATAAGATCAATGGAACAGAAAAAACAGACAACTGAGGAGGTGGACATCATAAAATGGGGGTGAGTATATATATATATATATACACACACACACACCCTCACAAGCTCACAAGACCCCGTGTAAATCATGATAAAAGGTCCTCTGATACTCAAATCTCCTTTATCCACGGTGTTAGTTTGGCGAGGAAGAAAAGGAGTTACTTTTACCTTAAGGGACCTTTAATCTATTCCACTCTCGGTAATGATCACTGAGCTTTCTTACACAGTCACACTAACGACCCATAGAAACAGACAGTTTTGTCCACATAAAAGGACGTAACGAGCTGTACGGACCTCCATCATTTAGAACGGTTTACTAAACATAAGCACGACACTTTACAAATCCATCAGGCATTGTGTAGTTATTCTTACGTTAAGTTAACGCACCATTCCCTAACCCATGCCAATCACACAGACAAACGCATTACAACACAGACCCTCCACCCAAATGCACACCTTTAATGCGGTCCTGACAGGCCACTCGGTAGCTGCTTCTTCGCTGCTGGGACATGCCGTTTCCATCCCCGCCCGCCCATGTGGCTCGGCTGCACCTGTGCCCTTCCAGTACCCACAATTCCTTTGGAGTGCCGAGAGTAAGCCATCGTGCAGAATCACGCTGGTGGTGCAGCCCATAGCTGGATGTCTGCCTGTGCATCAGCCAAAGAGGCGCTGGTGACCCAGTTTCACGCAGACAGAACTCGTGGAGAAGAGTGGAGCCATGCGCAGTGTGGATCCATCAGGGCACACTGACAGCTGAGAGCACTGCTACACCTCACTGAGCCACAGATACTGATGTGTGTGTGTGTGTGTGTGTGGAGGGGGGGGGTGAGCAATGAAATTCAAACTACTGGCTGGGTGAAGTTAATTGGTCAGAAAGGGGACATCATGGTGTTTTTGTGTATTAAACTGATACACAATAAACTGAGAGTAAGGACGTCAGCGATGCAAATTAGGGATGCAACTAATAATGTCGTTTATTGATGATTAAGCAGTCAACTGTGTTCTTGATCAGTTATGAATCAGTTATAAAATAAATGTAAAAAAAAATTACAGAAGCCTTGTTTTCCAAATCCATGGCGGCAGAAGCAGGGGATTCGGATTTAATCTTGGCTGCTCATTAAACAGTTTCTGGATATTCTGATTTGTTCTCATATTAAAAATAATAATAATAAATAAATAAATTACAGAAGCGGGTGGCTTAGTGGTTAGCATGTTCTCCTCTCAGCACTAGGGATTTCCGGTTCGAATCCCCATCTGGGTGGAGTTTTCATGTTCTCCCCGTGTCTGCGTGGGTTTCCTCTGGGTTCTCTGGTTTCCTTCCACAGTCCAAAACATGGATCAAGTCAATTGAATCCTCAAAATTGCCCCATATAGAGTGTGTCTGTGTGAGTGAGTGTGTGCCCAGTGATAGATCGGCGCCCTGTCCTGGGTCTATCTGCTCGGCGCCCGAAATGTTCTCCCCTGGATGGGCATGGGGAACCCCCCCGCGACCCTAAGATAATAGATGGATGAATGAAAATTACACAAGCAGTGTTTTCTAAATCCATGGCGACAGGAGCATGTATGGGGTTCGGTTTTAATCTCGGCTGCTCATTAAACCGTTTCTGGATTTTCTGATTTGTACTTGTATTAAATTTTTTAAAATAAAAATAAGAAACAAATAAATAAATAAAAAGGGTCTGTGATGCAGTTCTGCTGAAACATTTACAAGAAATCCACTCAGTGTTGCCTAAGCGACTTTGGCGCCATATTTATCAACTTATTATTATAATTATTTTTCTGTTTTTATTGAAGTCCTCTGGAGACTCTGAGGTGAGTACACATGTTCATGTTCTTTAGTTTCTGTCCTCAGTAAACAGTGGGATCTGCCATTAGTCCCGTTCCACAACACACTGCAACAAAACTGAATATGCCCAAAGCCGCCAAATCCCAGTCTGGGTGGAGTTTCCATGTTCTCCCCGTGTCCGTGTGGGTTTCCGCCAGGTTCTCCGGTTTCCTCCCACAGTCCAAAAACATGGATCAAGGTCAATTGAATTCTCCAAATTGCCCCATATAGAGTGTGTTTGTGTGAGTGAGTGGGGAAGATGATGGATGAATGCACAAAGCCGTTGTTGACCCCGCCGCTTACTGACAGAGCAGAATGTAAATACAAAAGCGTCCTTAAGCATCTTCTGACGTAATACTTTGATTCAATTTAATAAAACATTAAACACAGGAGAAAATTCATTCATTATCTTCCGCTTAATCCTCTACTAGGGTCGTATGGGGGGGGACTTACATATTTAAAGTGTTCTTTCCTTACTTTTCTCTCCCACAACATTATTCCTTTACTCCAGTCTCTTCTACGCAAAGAAACTGCTATGAAAGTTAGACGGTGACATCATTTAGTGCAATTTCACGACTTTCACGACAGCCAATAGCTACTTTTCTTACTGCCCAGTGTCTCTTCAGTACAGACAGCTTGAAAACCTAAAACCTAAAACCAAAACAGTCTGTTTACGTTAAATATCCCACACTGTCCCAATATTGGAGTACAGTAAAGACTGAAGTCTTCAACATATAATCCCCTCACAGTCGGCTCCGAGCCAGACGACGCTGAACGGTCATTAGCAGTTCATTTACAAAGCATTCACTCACAGCTGTTGATGTTAGAAAGGAGGAAATGACATAACAGCACATTAACATCATACAGTCTACTTCCATGACCTGAAGTCAGAAATTCTGCTGCGTCAAGCTACGACATGTTTGAGATTATTCGAAGATGTTTGGCATTCGCCGGGTCCCTCTTACACCCTCGTAATGTTCAATTTAAATGCTTCGTATTTCAAGTTTATTACGAGAAAGAACACGATGCCAGTACATCAAGCTAATATTGGGGGCATTAATAACAAAGATGGCGGCACGGTGGCTTAGTGATTAGCACGTTCGCCTCTCAGCACTAGGGATTCCTGGTTCGAATCCCCATCTGGATGGAGTTTCCATGTTCTCCCCGTGTCTGCGTGGGTTTCCTCCGGGTTCTCCACTTTCCTCCCACAGTCCAAAAACGTGGATCAAGTCAATTGAATTCTCCAAATTGCCCCATATAGAGTGTGTTTGTGTGAGTGAGTGTGTGCCCAGCGATGGATTGGTGCCCTGTCCTGGGTCTATCTGCCCAGCGCCCGAGACGTGGGCATGGGGAACCCCACCGTGACCCTAATAGAGGATAAAGTGGGAGATAATGAATGAATGAATGAATGAATGAATAACAAAGATCCAACCATCAGAGCAAATCCACGGTCAGTAAACTGTGATGATGAAACAGCTGCAACAGATCAAGTGCGTCAACATAAAAATGTCTTAGAACCTGAATTAGAGATTGCAACTTAAGATGTCAGCACCACGTCAGTTTTACAAACATTCATTATCTGCTGCTTAATCCTCTACCATGGTTCCTTATGCCCATCCGGGGGAGAACGTTTTGGGTGCTGAGCAGATACACCCAGGACAGGGCACCAATCTTTTGCTGGACAAACACTCACTCACACAGACACACACTGTATGAGCTTGGCCGATTATTTAGCCACGAAGGGTTTCACTTAAGAGTAGCAGTACTCATCAAATCATCCATCCATCCATCCATTATCTTCAACTTTATCTTATATCAGGGTCGTGGGGGGGGGGGGTTCCCCATGCTCATCCAGGGAAGAACCTTTCGGGCGCTGGGCAGATACACCCAGGACAGGGCGCCATTCCATCACTGGACACACACTCAATCACACAAACACATACACACTCTATATGGGGCAATTTGGAGAACTCAATTGACTTGCTCCATGATTTTGGACTGTGGGAGGAAACCGGAGAACCCGGAGGAAACCCACGCGCACACGGGGAAAACATGGAATCTCCACCCAGATGGGGATTCGAACCAGGAATCCCTAGTGCTGAGAGGAGAACATGCCAACCACTAAGCCACCGTGCCGCCCCCTCATCAAATTAATTCTACACAAAAAAAATCTTCCAAAAGCCAAAAGCCTTTAAACAATGAGGTTCTAGATATTTCAGGCAAGAATGAGTCACTGTGAGTGCATTATAACCTCATAACACATAAATCAATATTACGTACTCTTATTTTTATTATTCTTCTGCTGGGATGACTATTTAAGTAACGCTAATTAGGTTTTAAAATAATACTCTCCGTACTAAAATACCGTCATGTTTCCAACATTAACGTCAGGAATTAGACAGGAGTAATGGCTTTCTATTGCATTAGGGGAGAGGGACCGCTGATATAAACCAGACATACAGGACGAAGAACCAACCCAACAGCTCAATTGAGTTTCATACATTGACATTAGCAGGTTATTCAGCAGATGCTTTTATCCAAAGTGACCTCTACCTTTTAGTCCTAAACAAGTCACATTATTTTCAGTTGGGTGATTTTTGGGTCATAAATTCTCCACCACTAGGGTTTTAACCTGCAAACTGATGTCACAGAAGGAAAAAACATTACAGCAGGGAAATGAATCCCAAACTGCCAGTCTGTTCATTGAGGTCAAGTGTTGAAAAGTCAGATTTATCACTACGCACATCCTGAACAGACTACCTTAAATTAGAACTGTTTATTGGCTTATACGAGGACTAAGAAATCCCTAAAACTGACCAATGAGAATTAAATTAGGGACAAATTACAAAGCTACACAAACGTGTCACATTTAACAGCATACATATTATACTATAGTATACAGTACAGTAGCTCATGCTACTAATAGATTATTAAATTGACCAATATCTATATATGTGTACACAGGGCGGCATGGTGGCTTAGTGTTAGTTTAGCTTAGCTTAGCGCTGGGGATCCAGATTTGAATCCCGATCTGGATGGAGTTTCCATGTTCTCCCTGTGTCCATGTGGGTTTCCTACATGTTCTCTGGTTTCCTCCCCCAGCCTAAAAACATGGATCTAAGGTGAATTGAAGGCTTAAAATTGCCCCATATAGTGTGTGTTAGCAAGTGTGTGCCCTGTCCTAGCGCCAGAAACGTTCTCCCCTGGATGGACGTGTGTACACAAACACACACACACAATATATATATATATATATATATATATATATATATATATATATATACATACATACATAGATACACACACACATACACATACACACAAACATCCATCCATGGGGAACCCCACCGTGACCCTAATAGAGGATAAAGCGGGAGATAATAAATGAATAAATGAATGAATATGGTTATCTATTTTGTCTACAGTGCTTCAACACAGAGGAATGCCCTCCACATTCGTAACAGTGCAGTGAAACACACACATACACACACTGAGGAAGTGAGTACACATGTCCGGAGTGGCGGCAGCCTTGTATACGGCACCCATGGAGCAATTGGTGATTAGGTTGTCTTGCCCAAGTGCACTTCCACTTTAGTACTTGTTGGGACTGGGAATTGAACCGGGAACCTTCAGCCTATGACTATATATTGCCTGTATATGTTTTTCTACTAATGATGATCACAATGAGAGGTTAAAAAAACAAAAAGCATCACGGGAAAGTGTGTTAACCGTGTGCACCGCGGTTGCTATTGAGGTGGTCGTTTAATTCTGTGGCTTGGATCATTTGCTTGGTTTTGCATATCATCATGGTCTGCCTCACAGAGAGCTCCTTACTCCCACACTCCAGCCCAACCGAAAAAAGAATTTTCTGCCCAAAAAAAGGGTTTAATGTGAGCACAGCTGGGTGCAGCTCGCTGTAAGTCAGCTTATAGAGCAAAGCTCACTATGATGTGGCCAAAAGTGACGATGGAAAAGCAGCATTAGGCTAGTCTTGGTTTATACCGGTGGTGATGGTGCTGTGAAAGATGGAGCTTCTGCAGACAACGTTAGTGATTCTACCAGATGTGCTGGAGCCAAGTTTAAAAGCTCCTCACGCAGCTAGAATGACATGCTTACTCTACTGGTATTAGGTTAGACAGCGGCATTACAGCAGGCAGGTTGTCGATGTGGCATCGCAATGCTACTGACTGAACATTGTGAGGTGTGTCAGGCATCGAGAACTTCATTCGAATCACTAAACTAATTAAAAATAGCTGAAATAACGATGACTGGGAAGCACTGTTTAAAATTATAATCTTATTTAGTGGTTGGCATGTTCGCCTCTCATCGCTGGGGCTTGAGGTTTGAATCCCAAAATCTGGGTAGAGTTTCTGTGTTCTCCCTGTGTCTGTATGGGTTTCCTCTGGATTCTCCAGTCCAAAAACATGGATTCATGGTAAAATGAATACTGTAAATTGCCCGATATAGTGTGTGTGTGTGTGTGTGTGTGAGTGCTTGTGCCCAGCAACAGTTTGGCGCAGATCTACCCAATGCCCAAAACATTGTGCCCTGGATGGTCATAGGAAAACCCCCCACGACCCTAGTAGAGAATTAAGGGGAATATAACGAATGAAGGCACGGTGGCTTAGTGGTTAGGATGTTCGCCTCTTAGCGCTAGGGGTTCCTGGTTTGAATCCCCATCTGGGTGGAGTTTCCATGTTATCCCCGTGTCCGCATGGGTTTCCTCCGGGTTCTCCGGTTTCCTCCTGCAGTTCAAAAACATGGATCAAGTCAATTGAATTCTCCAAATTGCCCCATATAGAGTGTGTCTGTGTGAGTGAGAGTGTGCCCCGCGATGGATTGGCACCCTGTCCTGGGTCTATCTGCCCAGTGCCCGAAATGTTCTCCCCTGGATGGGCATGGGGAACCCCACCGTGACCCTAATAGAGGATAAAGCGGAAGATAATGAATGAATGAATTAATTAATAATATATATATGAAAATGGTTACTTCCTGTCCTTAAATCTGATTGGCTGAGCCATTTGTCCAGCTGTGTCATTAGTGGCAATAACACACACCTCTGAGCGCTTTACATTTGTATCAATGCACCAGGTTATTTATTTATATATTAAAAGCAAGAGAAATGATGTCTGTAACCGGCCACTGAAGTGAATCACCTTTGCATCATACCACATTCTAACTCAACAAAACCTTGTTTTATTTATTATAGTGTGTTTTATAAAAGCAATAAGACACTTAAGGTCGTGTATAAATCATGGGAAAGAGGGAAATAATTCCCCGCCCTCTGGTGCCTTATTACTTTATTAAAAAAAACAGAAGAATTATTTAGAAACCTGTAATAATCTGACAAACAGAAAAATGTATATTCACAATATAAATTCATTCATTCATTCATCATCTTCCCCTTTATCCTATATTAGGGTTGCGGGGGGGTTCCCCATGCCCATCCAGGGGAGAACGCCTCGGACGCTGGGCAGATACACCCAGGACAGGGCGCCAATCTATCGCTGGGCACACACTCACTCACACACACACACTCTATATGGGGCAATTTGGAGAACTCAATTGACTTGATCCATGTTTTTGGACTGTGGGAGGAAACCGGAGAACCCGGAGGAAACCCACGTGGACACGGGGAGAACATGGAAACTCCACCCAGATGAGGATTCGAACCGGGAATCCCTAGTGCTGAGAGGAGAACATGCTAAACACCAAGCCACACAATATATAGTGTATCTGTTTATAGAATTTTGTTCTTTATCAGATGATCACACACAGTTCAATTCTGTTTCTTTACACAGTACATACAGTACCAAAGTTAAAAACCTGTGATGGACCTCACTTTGGGACACATGTGTTTGAGGTTACAGTAATCAAAGCAAATGAAACTAGAGAAGAGGAGCTGACAAGATGCATTCCTTTTTCCTGGAAATGAAAAGGATTCGGATACAAAGGAAGACAGGAATCGGTGATCTCTTGGGAAAAGAGATGCTGAGGGGCTCTTCTTGCGTTGCGAAGGAAGCGGCTGCTTCCGCGTTGCTCGCACAACAAAGGAACCCTGAGTGCCCAGTTTCCTCTCACATGCTCCCTAAATAGACTGCTCCTGTTCTCCATCCAGCTTACTGAGTGAAAGGAGCAAAGGAAAAAAATGGAAATCTTAAACTAACTTTCGTGAGGACTTATCAGCAGGTTTTTAAACGGGAGGCATTTCATCCGTAATTCCACGCCCCCACATGGAGCAGCACAAGCACCGAGTAATCTGCTCCGACTGGTGAGAACAAAGGCTATTACAGCAGTGGTAATAAGTGCTAATACCTCACAATGACCATGAGAAACAAGAGAACAAGAGTTTGAAACTAACGCATGATTAGGATCAGTTTTCAGGAAACAGGTTGTATTTAAAGGTGTTAATGTTTAACCTGCCATTTAAAAGTAGCAGTGATTTCAATCTTCCAGTTCGGCAACAACTAAACTCAAACCCTCACAGGGACTGAGCAGAGGTTTCCGTCATCAGTGCATCCTACAGAAGACACCTGACGAGCTCAGACACCTGTTTCATTCATCTGCAGGAACTTTAAACATTTTTACATTTACATTTGGTCATTTATTGGACGCTTTTATCCAAAGCGACTTACAAGGTGAGCACAGGGTTCATCACAACACCCCTGGAGCAATAAGGGTTAAGGGTCTTGCTCAAGGACCCACATTGGTAACTTCAGTGGACCTGGGATTTGAACCCCAACCTTCTGATTGATAGCCCAACACCCTAAACACTGAGCTACCGTGCCCCCAGATGCTTATAAATACATACATACACCGAGAGATACGAATGATCTAGGGCGGCTGATGACGTAGTGGTTAGCATGTCCGCCTCCCAGCATTGGGGATCCAGGTTCGAATCCCGATCTGGGTTAAGTGGTTTTTTTTTCAGTTTCCTCCCACAATCAAAAAACATGGTTTCAATGTAAATTAAATGCTCTAAATTGCCCCATCGAAATAAATGACGTCTACATAGTGTGTGTCTGTGTGAGTGTGTGCCCAGAGATGGATTTGAGCCCTGTCCTGGGTCCTGCCTATCAAACTATTAAAGTTTGGATTATTTCGGTCAACGCTACTAAGCTCCATTTAGTTAGAATCATAATGACTTTAATGCAATATCTATGAACAGTGATTTAAAGGCTGCTTTGGCAAAATAACTGAAGAAATGAAACTTAACAATTAGTAATAATTAGTATTAAAAGCAATATACTTATTTATTCACCAATTAGAAAGATGATGGGTGCAGCCTGATTTACTGGTCAGTCTATCTGAATTATCTGAATTATATCTGAATTTTTATTATGAGTACCACTAAAGATTCAGGGATAATTCAATAATCACATTAATTGATGTGATGAAGTGGAAACCTGCAGCCTGGTGTTCAGTTCTAAAGGCTATTTTCAAGTGCGCTAATTTCTCAAACTTCACTTCGGTTTACTTGTTAAAAATACTGTATAACTCTATTGAACACTGAATTTACTGTACAATGTTTTGTTAAGTTTAACATTAAATTTGAGTCTGACTGAAATAATGCCATATGAACTGAAATTGTGGTGTGTGGTGACTCCTCTGAACATGTGTGCAACACCAACACCATGTCTTTAAATGCTAAAGGAATGAACCTATACAAATAATAAAAACATTTAATGCCCCCCATACACACACACACACACACACACACACACACACACACACACACACACACCTGATCCCAGAACAGTGGTTCACATCAAAGTGAAGTGACCCCGAAAATGGCACAGCTGAAAAATAAGGCCTCATCCTCTTCCTGTGGCAGAATATTCTGGGCAGGTTTGTTTTCCCAGCACAGATTCAGGGAGTATGTGTGTTTTTGTTCTGGTTATTTTTGCAGCTACCAGTTAAAAAGAGAGGAAACTCTTCCTTTCAGCTCCAGAAGTTTGCACAAAACATTTTGTGTCACTGATCACACTTACTTGCACACAAAAAGAAAACAGCACCAATAAATGTTGAGGTTTATCTATAAGGAAATATTTTTGCAAACATCTTTACATTAGACAAATTTAATCTCCAATTAACATTGACTGCACAACACTCCATACAACACCAAATTTACAGCATGGTGGTGAAAGGATTATGATTTAGGCTTGTTTTGCACCTACGAGACCTGAGCACCTTGTAGTTATTAAAATACAAAGCCTTGTCTAAGAGCACATCAGCCATAGTACTGGTTGGGAAAATAGGAAATAAATCCAGATATCCAACAATTAAAAGGTATTTTCTTTTTTCTGTATATTCATAAACAGCTAAAACAACACATATAAATGCAGAGAAATAGATTTGATACGTGCTGCACTATTAACGTTGTTTGCCAGCTGCCTGGGTTCTCAAACCTAATAATTACCCTCACTATCTGTGTGTCTCTCAAGTTGCTGTGATTCAGAAACCAAACAGTTTGTGTACAACCTTTTTCAGTTCTTAAAATGTCCTGACACTCAAGTTCGTATCTTTTGACAGACTGTAAGGTTGATGCTGCCACCTGCAGGACACACATCCCACTTACATTTTCAGCACTGAGCAAATGCCCCTATTAAACACAGAAGTTCTCCATACAGTCCAAACCATTTTTATTTTTCAGAAGTACTCTGCTAAAGAACCAAACAGTGGCATTCGAGCGCTGGGCAGATAGACCCAGGACAGGACGCCAATCTATCACTGGACACACACTCACTCACACATACACACACTATATGGGGCAAGTTCAAGAACTCCATTGACTTGATCCATGTTTTTGGACTGTGGGAGAAAACCGGAGAACCCGGAGGAAACTCACGCGGACACGGGGAGAACATGGAAACTCCACCCAGATGGGGATTAAAACTAAAGAACCAAACAGTGGCATTCCCCAAACACAAACTACAGAACATCCAAGTCCATAAATTGAAAGGAAGGTCAATTCAATTATCGAAATTGCCCCATATAGAGTGTGTATAAGTGAGTAAGTGTGTGCCCAGCGATAGATTGGCATCCTGTAACTGGCCAGCGCCCAAAACGTTCTCCCTTGGATGGGCATAGTGAACCCTCCCAGCGACCCTAATAGAGAATAAATTGAAGGGTAAAGAATGAATGATTAGAGGGATTAGCAACTCAAGTGTATGATGCTGCTACCAAGGCTTTGTTTTCATGCACGACTGGTGTGTCAGTCATCTCACCTAATCGCACAATGACTGCAGGTCAGGGTTCAACTCAAAATTCCGAAGATAAATAACTTGTTCTCAAAACCAAGTGGAATGGATTAAGTGTAGATATCGTATGGTTCACCTCTTTACGTCATGCAATACAACTGATGGCTTTCATTTCAACACCACCGTAGTGAGAGTGTAGCGCTCCGATTAAAGTTGCCAGCACAAATATTCTTGCCAAAACTGATTAGGTTTATTCTTGAGTTTGTACCTTAACCTTGTACATAACCTTACAACCAACCGTAAGAACTCATTGGCTGCATTAAAAATCAAAGAGAGCATATGGCTTCATGCTTGTCCCTCCTCGACTCCTTAATAAACTACATCTCTTCAGCTGAATGATTGAAGGTGAAACAGAGGAGGCAGGGCAGGCCGTGTTTGTGGTTGAATTCTGCATGGCTGTATTTTGGGGGCTTACAGACAGACGTACATTCCTGTGCAATCATGTTGAGTGAAGCCCACACACAAGCAGTCATCCTCACCATCCTCACATGCACGCACCAACACACACACACAGACACACACACACTGTTTCGAATCATGAAAATGAAAGCAACACCCAAACACTGAAACAAAATGTGCTCGGAAAGCACCGATCATTCCGGTTTCAAAGTTAAATATTAGCGAAAGTTATGTTTCTATTTCAAAGCTTTACGTTTGATAAGTAGACGATACCTTTATTATATTCCCTCAACATTTTAACTTGCTCTCTGTGAGTCATAAGGCCTAAATGTCACAGATGCTTTTCAACATACGGATGTCTGTGTTTATTCCCACAGTAAGCAGAATTAATGGAATATAACGATCATTTTAACAACACAGTGTGATGACTGAGGTGATACAGGGTGCTATGTTGAATATGCACCAGGTCTACACAGCTTTAAGCATGATGGATCCTACACTTTACCCACACTGCACATCGTCAGGGTGAAATATAAATCAATTCAAATAAAGCCACTGTTTAAATGCACAACGCAAAACGAATCTTCAGTTGAACCGCGTTCTATTCAAATGCACATGCAAACGTGAACAGCCACAACGCCGTCCAGCCAGCGACGCCACCCTGACAGTGGATCAGATAACAAACGCGCACAAGATGCATGCATGGGGTAAAAAGTACAAATGTATCGGAGACAGGAGTCATCAGTTCTATTGAATGTATCCCTTAAAAATGATGGGCGCGCCTCCAGAACCAGACAAAACGTCAAAATGTTGATGGGCTGCATTCCAGTCCACATTACACCACTTATCTGATTAAGAAATTAAAGAACAATCCACATGAGGTTATTCAGAAGATGCTTTTATCCACGAGAATCCTGAACTGGGTTCAGAACACAGGGTCGGTCATGATACAGCCCCCCCGGAGCAATGAGGGTAAGGGGTCTTGCTCAAAGAACCTTATTGGTAACTCGGAAAAGACCTGGGAACCTTTAGATTGGTAGCCCAACAGCCTAACCACTGAGCTCCCACACCCACTGTCATTCCATAGGAGACACTAATCACCAAGTATCTTGTTTCATATTCTTTGTGAAGGGTGTGCTTCCTTTTTCCTTAGCGACTGTCAGGTTTGTGCAAATCTGATTGACACACAGAAAGAGCTGACAAAGAAAGAACGAGTGGTGAAGTCACAGGACGTGGTGGAGCGTGCCGATGCGACTCGTGCGGTAATGCAATCAGCCTGAGAGAAAAGGTAGAAGACAGCGTGTTGGGTGGTGTTGGGTTACAGATGACGGTCTTGCATTTTCTTCCATTACACCTTCTTAGGATGCAGTATTGTAATAGCACATTCACCCCGCGAGAGCTTCATTTATAAATGGAGTTTAATAAATAGGGTGGCACGGTGGCTAAGTGGTTAGCACGTTCGCCTCTCAGCGCTAGGGATTCCCGGTTCGAATCCCCATCTGGGTGGAGTTTCCATGTTCTCCCCGTGTCCGCGTGGGTTTCCTCCGGGTTCTCCGGTTTCCTCCCACAGTCCAAAAACATGGAACAATTTATTTGAATTCTCAAAATTGCCCCCTATAGTGTGTGTCTGTGTGAGTGAGTGTGTGCCCAGCGATGGATTGGCGCCCTGTCCTGGGTCTATCTGCCCAGCGCCCGAGACGTTCTCCCCTGGATGGGCATGGGGAACCCCACCGCGACCCTAATAGAGGATAAGCGGAAGATAATGATTGATGAGTTTATTAAATAGCTTGTGAAAAATTGATCACAAGCATCATTCATTCATCCATTATCTTTCTCTTTATCCTCTATTAGGGTCGCAGTGGGGTTCCCCATGCCCATCTAGGGGAGAACGTTTCGGGCACTGGGCAGATAGACCCAGGACAGGACGCCAATCTAACACTGGACACACACTCACTCACACAAACACTCTATATGGGGCAAGTTCAAGAACTCCATTGACTTGATCCATGTTTTTGGACTGTGGGAGGAAACCGGAGAACCCAGAGGAAACCCATGCGGACACGGGGAGAACATGGAAACTCCACCCAGATGGGGATACGAACCGGGAATCCCTAGCGCTGAGAGGCGAACGTGCTAACCACTAAGCCACCGTGCCGCCCCGCAAGCATCATACTTAAGGAAAACAAGCTTGAATTGAAATGTAAGTGTTGTCACTCCCATATTATGGCGTTCTAACGGTTTTTTAACCCATTCCCACCTCTGTTAGGAATATTATTGGATTCCAAGAATACTCTAAAACAAAGTGGCTTAGTAGGTTACACCTCTCAGCTCTGGGGATGCAGGCATGAATCCCAATCTGGGTGGAGTTCCACCTTTTTTTTTGTGCTGCATCCACAAGGGTTTCATCCATGTTCCATGGTTTTCTCCTACAGTCCAAAAACATGGATTTAAAGTTAATAGGCTGTTCTAAATTGCCCCTATCTAAATGGCTCCTATATTGTGTGTGAGTGCCTAGTGATGGTTTGGTGCCTGGATGAGCCCCTTATAGAGGATTAAGAGGAACATAATGAGAGGTGCTAAAATAATTAAAAACTTGTAAAACACAGCAGCTTGTTTCTTTGAAACAATCTAATTCAATCTAAACAGACATACAGACTTAATGCCGTACAGCAAAAGAGTAATCCTCTGATGTAAACCCTCCAATAAAGTAAACCAGAGGTGATCCATATCTAATAAAGGTATGAAAACATCCATCCATTCATTATCTTCCGCTTTATCCTCTATTAGGGTCGCGGGGGGGTTCCCCATGCCCATCTAGGGGAGAACGTTTCGAGTAGTGGGCAGATACACCCAGGACAGGACGCCAATCCATCACTGGACACACACTCACTCACACAAACACACTCTATATGGGGCAAGTTCAAGAACTCCATTGACTTGATCCATGTTTTTGGACTGTGGGAGGAAACCGGAGAACCCGGAGGAAACCCATGCGGACACGAGGAGAACATGGAAACTCCACCCAGATGGGGATTCGAACCGGGAATCCCTAGCGCTCAGAGGAGAACATGCTTAACCACCAAGTCACCGTGCCGCCGTGTTTTTTTAAATTTATAATTTTTTTTATATAACTATGGGAGGAAAATGGAGAACCCGGAGGAAACCCACGCGGACACGGGGAGAACATGGAAACTCCACCCAGATGGGGATTCGAACCGGGAATCCCTAGCGCTGAGAGGAGAACATGCTAACCACTAAGGCACCGTGCCGCCCGGTATGAAAACATAATGCAACAAAAAATAAACCACAGGAAGGAGGTGTAACTGTACTCTGCTTCGTGTCGTGTCTAATAACCTCTTTCTTGTGTTTTACTCACAATAATGCCACGCTCTCGAGTGCCTCATTGCTTTATTATATAATTAGTGATTCTTTTCCAGACTACACAGTTAGTTCTAAATAAAACGAGCGATGGCCGAACCTCTTTATGATCCTGTTACTCACTTCTCTACCGGTGAGTGAGAACTTGGCTGAGAACCTGCTTCTCGTGGCACAGTTGTGTTAATCTTTGACTCAAACACACTAAAGGCTGGTCTGTCATACACACAATACCTCTTCCCACCCTTCCTGCTGAGGAAACACATGGAGCAGGAACGGTCCGGTTTAGCTCCTCTCACCTCGAATACTAACAACGAATACAAACAAAAAAAGGAACTGCCCACTGTAGTGTAAAAATAAAATAAGAGCAGAGTAGCATTATGATCAGTGCAAATTTGCCTTTTCTAATTCACATCAGCGCCTCTCAGCACTAGAGATTCCCGGTTCGAATCCCCATGCTAACCACTAAGCCAACGTGCCGCCCAGGTTATAGAGTTTTAATATTTTAATTTAATCAGATTTAATCCAGGCGTAGTGATTTTGCATGTTCTCCTCTCAGCGCTAGTGATTCCCGGTTCGAATCCCCATCTGGGTGGCATTTCCATGTTCTCCCCGTGTCCGCATGGGTTTCCTCTGGGTTCTCCGGTTTCCTCCCACAGTCCAAAAACATGGATTAAATCAAATAAATTATGTAAATTGCCCCATTAGGGAGTGTGTTTGTTTGTGCATCTGTGTGAGTGAGTGTGTGCCCAGCGATAGATTGCCCAGCGCCCAAAAAGTTCTCCCCTGGATGGGCATGGAGAACCCCTCCGCAACCCTAATAGAGGATAAAGCGGAAGATTATGGATGAATGGATAATCCTGGTTTTCAGAAATGTCGGCGGGAAACCACATGAACAAAGCTGGAGTGTTTTTGTTAAGACAGATAGAGAAATTAAAAATGAACGTTCAACGCAACACTGCAATGAAGATATTACAGTTTATAAAATAATAATATCGTTTATAATAATTAAGAGTTTAAATATTCTCTTGACATCACAATCTGTTTATAACAAACCTCTAAACTGTAGACTCTAACTGCAGCAAACCCTCTCACTTACACGCCAATGAAGGTGTGATAGAGACAAGTATTCTGAATTCAGCACCACCGCGTTGCTGCAGAGGGACGAAATACGGTGTTCTCACCCTCGCAAGATTATTTCTGTTTTTTCTGAGAGGGTGAGTAATCACAGCACATCTCCGCTGCTTCTCCTGTACGATTCTGCATTCTACAGATTATATTAAAACAATGTTTGGACAGGGGCGGCACGATGGCTTAGTGGTTAGCACGTTCGCCTCTCAGCACTAGAGATTCCTGGTTCGAATCCCCATCTGGGTGGAGTTTGCATAATCTCCCCGTGTCCGTGTGGGTTTCCTCCGGGTTTTCCGGTTTCCTCCCACAGTCCAAAAACATGGATCAAGTCAATTGAGTTCTCCAAATTGCCCCATATAGAGTGTGTGTGTGAGTGTGTGAGTGAGTGTGTGCCCAGTGATAGATTGGCATCCTGTCTTGGGTGTATCTGCCCAGCACCCAAAACGTTTTCCCCTGGATGGGCATGGGGAACCCCCCCGCGACCCTAATAGAGGATAAAGCGGAAGATAATGAATGAATGAAATGTTTGGACATATGTCTATTTTGCTCCATGTTCTCAGTTCCACGTCCTATAAAGATGGACTTTGTAGTTCTACAATTCCAGACTGTAGTCTGTTTGTGTTCTACAGTACATACTGTGTACATCCCCTTTACTTTGTTTTAATGGTCAGGGCACATACACATGCCCTCACTCACGCTCTCGGTCACGTTTAAACCATTTTAAAGCAAACTATCCACCCACGGAGACTAAAACAATTTATCCTCAACACACACAGTTATTAGTTAATCCACAAACACATTTAAAAAAATTCCAGAATAAAATTTTCTGTCCAATTTGACACTATATCCAGTCCCCATCACACCTAATCCATCAATTCTGCACAGGTGCCATTTCCTTACGTGAAAGACAGAAACCTATTCTCATAGCAGATGCTCACCACACAGGATTTGTCCATAGAACCAACAAAACTAATAAAGAACCCAAAAAAACCATCATATCCTTATTCTCCAGCCTGCATTCGCACAGTCTCTTTACTTGTGGACAATGGGTGGCATTAGAACCATAACCATGTGCAACAGCTTATCAGTTACCTAAGGTGAAGCTCCTGCACGTGCACAGAGGAACCTCAGGAACCTCGTGAATGTTTCATCTGTGGGGAAAAGTCAAGGTGGAAAGTCATGGCCCAGTGACCAGGAATGCAAAAACACACACTGCATCCCAGACACAAAGAGAGGACGCTGAACATCTGTCAAGTTTTATTCTATTAATACAAAGTGTGTGTGAGGGACATTTCTACAGCAGATCTGCCTCTATTATAGACGGTTCATTCATCCATTATCTTCTGCTTTATCCTATTTTAGGGTCGCGGGGGGGGGGGGGGGGGTTCCCCATGCCCATCCAGGGGAGAACGTTTCGGGCGCTGGGCAGATACACCCAGGACAGGACGCCAATCTATCACTGGGCACACACCGACAGGCACACAAACACACTCTACATGGGGCAATTTGGAAAACTTAATTGACTTGTTCCATGTTTTTGGACTGTGGGAGGAAACCGGAGAACCCGGAGGAAACCCACGCAGACACGGGGAGAACATGAACACTCCACCCAGATGGGGATTCGAACCTGGAATCCCTAGCGCTGAGAGGCGAACGTGCTAAACCACTAAGCCACCGTGCCGCCCCGTTCATTATCTCGCCAGAGAGAAAAACAACTTAAACATTGAACATAAACCATGCTTGAGAAGAATTCCATCACCCCGTCCCCTTTCTGTGGACAAACTCACTTCCTCTAAGAACACATTCTTGTTTTGTGTTTATAATCCGGGGTTAAATACTTTCTCCGAATGCTCCTTTGCCAGTAAGGGCTTCCGGCTTACAAGCGCAGAACAAGCCCCCCAGGGAATGTAGACCACACCTTTGCAGTTAGGAAAGCGCACTTGTCATCAGCACCACAGTGAGACATCAGACAGCACGTGATGTTTAACAGTGACCGATTTCCTTCCACAGGTGGGAGTTGGGGAAATGAAAAGCAAAGTGTCTGGCTCCGGTGGTTGACACACTGCCTCGGGCTCGAGCTGAGTCTGTGTGAATCAGTTCCTTGGGTCAGGCCGGGACATGAACGACGTCTGCTCAATTCTACGGAAGCTCAGAAAGCTCAAGAGTGCTGTACTGATAAGAAGAGCTGGAGGGCCGCGTCGGTAGACTGCATTATTATTTCGGCGTTAAATGGAAAACAGCTGCACTTCGCCGTTCTCCTCTGTGACTCGCTGTCCAATGTGCTCGTTTTAAAATATAACTCATTCTTTTTGTTCCCACCCCCCTCATGTCTCTGTCTCGTTAAGTTGTAACTTAAGACAATATTAACTTCGGGCAGGATGGTGGCTTAATGATTGGCACGTTCGCCTCTCAGTGCTGGGGATTAAGGTTTGAATCCCAAACAGGTGTGTGGGTTTCTTCCAGGTTCTCCAGTTTACTCCTACATTCCAAAAACATGGATTCAAGGTAATTTAAATGGTCTCAATTGCCCAATATAGAGTGTGTTGCGTGAGTGAATGTGCACAGAGTTATATTGGCACCTAGGAGTATCTGCCCAAACGTTCTCCCCTGGATGGGCATGGGGAACCATGAGGGGACAATGTTTTCGGGTGATGGGCAGATGCAACCAGGTGCCAATATAACGCTGGACACATTTACTCACACGACACACTCTATATGGGGCAATTTAGACCATTCAATTCACCTTGAATCAATATTTTTGAAGCGTAGGGGTGAACTGGAGGACCTGGAAGAAACCCACAGAGATGTCAATAGTTTGGGATTCAAACCATAATCCTCAGCACTGAGAGGCATACATGCCAACCATTAAGCCAACCCACTCAAACAGACACACACTAAATGGGGACAATTTAGGGTGGGGCAAATTATCCTTTCATTCATTCATTATCTTCCACTTTATCCTCTATTAGGGTTGCGGTGGGGTTCCCCATGCCCATCCAGGGGAGAACATCTCGGGCAGATACACCCAGGACAGGGTGCCAATCCATCACTGGGCACACACTCACTCACACAGACACACTCTACATGGGGCAATTTGGAGAATTCAATTGACTTGATCCATGTTTTTGGACTGTGGGAGGAAACCGGAGAACCCGGAGGAAACCCACGCAGACACGGGGAGAACATGGAAACTCCACCCAGATGGGGATTCAAACCAGGAATCCCTAGAGCTGAGAGGAGAACGTGCTAACCACTTAGCCACCGCTGGGGCAAATTAGAGCTTCTAATTTACCTTGATCTATGTGTTTGTGGGGAAGGAACTGGAGAACTCTTGTCACTGTCACTTCGGCTTGCTCTTTGGGGGTTTAGGCTTATAGCACTGTAAAGCTGCTTTGTGAAACTGTACTATAGTAAAAAGTGCTGTATAAATAAACTCCTTAAACATGAAAACCACCCACGCTGCCACAGGGAGAACATTATTCCCAGACCTCCTTGGTTAATAACTGTGTGTGGTTTAATATATTATTTTCCTTCTATTTGATGTTCATATTTTAATTTAATCATATTTTATTCACTACTGCTTATTGATTTAGTGTTTCATTCTGTGTTCATAATTAACTGCACAGCTCAGTCAAGCTTAGTCTTGAAAAGACCTTTGAAAAAACGCTTTAGAAATCAAACTGATTTAATGTGTGGTGGTTTTCATCACATCTATTTAGACAGTTTTTCCAAATTCCAAATGCTTTGGACGTGGCGTGAAGGTTTGGACCAGTTCAGAGAATTCCTCTGGAGTCGTCCAGGACAGAAATTCTCGTGTTATTTAAGTGAGTAATGCGCAAGATCTCAAAAGCTCAGCACACTCACATAACAACTTTAGACTGCTCACCATCAGCTGGTTACAAAACAAACCGCTTCCAACACTTTTTTATTAAAGAACCTCTCAGCCCTGCGTGTTGCAGGTTCACATCAACCCTTAGAATGGGGGGGGTGTGATCTCAGAGATTGTGACTGTGGCATTTTAATATAATAATACAACATCCAGAAGAGGGCGGCACGGTGGCTTAGTGGTTAGCATGTTCTCCTCTCAGCACTAGGGATTCCCGGTTCGAATCCCCATCTGGGTGGAGTTTCCATGTTCTCCCAGTGTCCATGTGGGTTTCCTCCGGGTTTTCCGGTTTCCCCAACAGTCCAAAAACATGGATCAAGTCAATTGAGTTCTCTAAATTGCCCCATATAGAGTGTGTATGCGTGCGTGTCTGTGTGCCCAGCGATAGATTGGCACCCTGTCCTGGGTGTATCTGCCCAGCTCCCGAAACGTTCTCCCCTGGATGGGCATAGGGAATCCCCCCCCCCCCCCCCGCGACCCTAATAGAGGATAAAGCGGAAGATAATGAATGAACATCCAAAAGTATTAAACAGTATAGAGGTCTTATTAAAGTGACATTATATGGGTTACAAAAATATTAGGAATAAACAATAAAAGTTATTTATTACATTTTTTTAACGCACTTATTTTAAGATTACCTATTATTTAATAAACCAACAGGGAACTGGAGGTTGAGCGTTATTAAAATACTCACATAGAAATTATTCATTCATTCATTATCTTCCGCTTATCCTCTATTAGGGTCGCGGTGGGGTTCCCCATGCCCATCCAGGGGAGAACGTTTCGGGCGCTGGGCAGATAGACCCAGGACAGGGCGCCAATCCATCGCTGGGCACACACTCACTCACACATACACACTCTAAATTGGGCAATTTTGAGAATTCAATTAACTTGATCCATGTTTTTGGACTGTGGGAAGAAACCGGAGAACCCGGAGGAAACCCACGCAGACACGGGGAGAACATG
>JAFMOD010001485.1:282593-303164 GCA_019802435.1 Corydoras maculifer
ATACATATATGTGCTGTGTATAATATATATATATATTCATTCATTCATTCATTCATTATCTTCCGCTTATCCTCTATTAGGGTCGCGGTGGGGTTCCCCATGCCCATCCAGGGGAGAACGTCTCGGGCGCTGGGCAGATAGACCCAGGACAGGGCGCCAATCCATCGCTGAATATATATATATATGTATTTATTATACACAACACATCTACATATATATATATATATATATATATATATATATATATATATATATATATATATATATATATATATATATACGCACCTAAACTCTGACCTTCACATTTTTTAATAAGCAAAGTGGCAGCCAAGTTGAAGGGACCCATGGTTCACCAGCAGGTGTCTCTATTGCAGTGTTTAATGACCAGCTGTCCTTGCGTGTGACAGAACGCCTGCATATCTCTGTTCCCAATTCCACTTCCACTTCCCAAAGACAACTAACCCAGCATGTTTGAGGAGATAACGGTACGGGAAGGTATACACACAAAAAAATACAAAATGCAGACTTATTCTGCTGCTTCATGTAAACTGCAATACATCACAGAGTTAGTGTTCCACCACTGAGCCACTGCAGGACCGGTACATGTCCAGAAAATGATTAACAAGCTCGCGAAAAATATTAACGATTCGAATAGTGGAAGGATAAATCTCCAGCCGGAGACCGTTCTCAGTGCAGCCTGCCTTTATTTTAAGAATACTTTCTCAAACTGTAGTTTTAATCTTAATTATGCAATTAAGAGCAGCCAATTCACCCTGTATCCTTGTGTTTGGACTGTAGGGGGAAACTGAAGAACCTGGAGAAAACCCACATGAACACTGTACCCAGATCAGAATTCGAATCTAATTCATTCATCCATTCATTCATTCATTATCATCAGCTTAATCCTCTATTAGGGTTGCGCGGACACACACACACACACACACACACACACACACACACAAACACAGTCTATATGGGGCAATTTGGAAAATACAATTGACCTCGATCCATGTTTTTGGACTCGGTTTTTGGAAATCAGAGAACACGAAGGAAATGTGGACCGGTGTCCTCCCACAGTCCAAAAACATGGATCAAGGTCAACTGTATTCTCCAAATTGCCCCATATAGAGTGTGTCTGTGTGAGTGAGTGTGTCCAGTGATAGATTGGCGTCCTGTCCTGGGTGTATCTGCCCAGCGCCTGGAACGTTCTCGCCTGGATGGGCATGGAGAACCCACCGTGACCCTAGTAGAGGATAAAGCGGAAGCTAATGGATGGATGGATCTCCAGCGCTGAGAGGTGGAGGTGCTAACCACTAAGCCACCATGCCGCCCACTATTGATTATAAATACTATTAAAATCTACTTTATTATTCTTATTTTTCTCATTTGCATTAACTAAACCCTCACACTAAACCGGCAGATGCAGAATTAAACCCGAGCAAAAGCCCGAGGCAGTCGAGCGCTGAGGGAACAGCCACAAAAACATTGAGATCTACACTGCGCATGAGGACACAACCCAGCAGCACCTCTCACTATGACGACTTGGACGTCGCCTGAAGGCAGGAGGTAAACACCGCCGCTATTAAACAGTGAGGCGCAGCACACCTTCACATGAATAAACAGCACGAGTCTGAGCTCGTACGAGTCGTATGGCAGGGTGTGAGGAGAGGTAAAGATCAAACATGACACCATACATCACTCACGATACATCAGTCACAGCATCGTGAAGTTCAACAAATCAACGGTCGCCGTGATGGAACCAAAAGAACAGAAGCATCCGCGGAGTGGTTCCTCATTACAGAATTATTTAAAGGAAACTGTTTTAAACTAGGGATTTCCGGTTCAAATCCCAATCTGGGTGGAGTTTCCATGTTCTCCCCGTGTCCGCGTGGGTTTCCTCCGGGTTCTCCGGTTTCCTCCCACAGTCCAAAAATAGGGATTAAGGTCAATTGAATTCATAAAATTGCCCCATATAGACTGTGTTTGAGTGTGTGAGTGTGTGCCAGAAGATAGATTGGTGCCCAGTCCTGGGTGTATCTGCCCAGTGCCAGAGACTTTCTTCCCTGGATGGGCATAGGTTTGGGCATGGGCATGGGCATGGACCCCCCCCCAGGATAAAGTGGAAGAGAATGTATGGATGGATTATTCAGGTGATTTCATGTGTAGATTTGGGAAAGCAGCCGTCGATATCCATGAATCTGAGTCTGATTTGGTGCGTAAGCTGGAACAGTCAGTCAACATAAAGAATCATGACTCATAAGAACAAGACAATCCTCCTTTGAGGATAAGCGGTTGCCAGGGAAACATCACTACAGCATCTCCAGGGCTGTGTGCATGTGTATGGCTCAAGCCTTCCAATTAGTACCCGTGTACAAAGACCCATTCTGTACTGAGAAATTACAACCAACATGTCCACTAAACACCAGGTAAAGGTGTGTGCGCTCGCGCCTCACCACAATGCCAGTCTCTGTTCTAGCTCTTTGAGGAAGTCAGAATGGTAGGTGTGCAGCGGCTCGAAGCTGGACTTCAATAAGTTCCGCAGCGACTCTGGAGCACTCTCTTCTTTAGCCAGCACGTTCTGAAACGACTGAAAACCAACATTTATTCCAAGGTTAATAAAGCAATAAAGAACAAGAGGGTGTGCATTATATATGATAAATGTCTTTCCCGTGATTTATTCACAATAATACACAAACTTGAGTGTCTTATTGCTTTCATAAGGCGCTTACAAACACATTATAATAATAATAATAAAGAAAAGGTCTGATTCATAAACACTTCTGCAATGTAATCTAGTCCGATTTTTTAAATGAATGTTGATTGCCGAGTAACAGGATCCCAGTTTCTCTAACAATTAAAAAATTGCCATCTAGTGGCCAAATTACAGAACACAATTTATCAACAACAGCCACAACAAAAATCTGCTTACTGTTTATATTCATTCATTCATTCATTCATTATTTCCCACTTATCCTCTATTAGGGTTGCAATGGGGTTCCCCATGCCCTTCCAGGGGAGAACATTTCGGGCGCTGGGGAGATGGACCCAGGACAGTGCGCCAATCTATCGCTGGGCACACACTCACTCACACAGACACACTCTATATGGGGCAATTTTGAGAATTTAATTGACTTGATCCATGTTTTTGGACTGTGGGAGGAAACCGGAGAACCCGGAGGAAACCCACGCAGACACGGGAAGAACATGGAAACTCCACCCAGATTGGGATTCTAACCGGGAATCCCCAGCGCTGAGAGGCGAACGTGCTGACCACTAAGCCACCGTGCCGCCCACTGTTTATATTCACTCATTATCTCCCGCTTATCCTCTATTAGGGTCGCGGTGGGGTTCCCCATGCCCATCCATGTGAGAACGTCTCGGGCGCTGGGCAAATAGACCCAGGACAGGGCGCCAATCCATCGCTGGGCACACACTCACTCACACAGACACACTCTATATGGGGCAATTTTGAGAATTTAATTGACTTGATCCATGTTTTTGGACTGTGGGAGGAAACCGGAGAACCCGGAGGAAACCTACGCAGACACGGGAAGAACATGGAAACTCCACCCAGATGGGGATTCGAACGTGCTAACCACTAAGCCACCGTGCCGCCCACCGTTTATATTAATATTTCTAAATGATGTATTGTATATCATGCATTGATACGAATGTGAAGCGCTCAGAGGTGTGTGTTATTGTCAGTAATGTCACAGTTGGACAACTGGCTCAGCCAATCAGATTAAAGTACTGGAACGACCCGTGTTAAAATGAAAGATTGTGTTTTCCTACGCGTTCTCACACACACACAGCAGACTGAGCAGCCGTTCAGATCGACGCACAAACACGCAGTGAGTGGCAGCTCTATTGTCGGCAGAGCAGAGTTGTTTGGGCTGACATTCAGGTCATTTAAATAATCACACCGCACAATTGTAACCGAGCGGAAAATCAGCTCAGAACGCACGGCATGTAAAAGCCCCGAGGCTCCATCGACAGCCACTACAGCGTATTAGAACAGATTAAAACACTGCACCTGTGCTCAGTCAATATACTGCAAAAATATACAAATCAAAGAAAATTCTGTGCTAATACAGTGAATACATTCATAAATTAAGTTTCGAAAAACTAGAACTACTAACTACTATCTTTTGCTTAATTCTCTATTAGGGTCGCTGGGTGGGGGGGGGGTTCCCCATGTTCATCCCAGGGAGAACATCCCGGGGAGTTTTGGGCACTGGGCAGATACACCCAGGACAGTGCACCAATGTATCGCTGGGCACACCCACTAACTATACAACGCGATTAAGCGCATTTAATTTACCTTGAATCCATGTTTTGGATGGACATGAAAATTCCACCCAGATGGGGATTAAAACCTGGACCCCCAGCACTGAGAGGAGAACATGCTAACTAACCACTAAGCCACCGTGCCGCCCCCTAGATAATTACTATTACTTAGAAGTCAAAAACAATATTTTCTTTAAGAAGGGCGTGGTAGATCAGTGGTTAATGTGTTGGGCTATCAATCTGAAGGTTGGGGGTTCAAATCCCAGGTCCACTGAAGTTACCACTGTGGGTTCTTGAGCAAGACCCTTAATCCTCATTGCTCCAGGGATGCTGTGGCCGACCCTGTGTTCTGAGCCCAACCATCAAGTTGGGATATTTGTAAGTCACTTTGGATAAAAGCATCTGCTGAATGTTTAGATGTCAATATAAGATGTTAAGATTTAATTTTTTTGCAGTTTATTCACTCTCATGATTTCTTTATGCCATAATAAAAACAACAGATCATCACTGAGCTCAACAATTAACTTTGGCATCACAACGGTGATTGAGACACTAACAAACATTGGTAGTGAATACAGAATGGGATGTATGCACTGTGAAGGATTACCACACAAACACACACACACACACCTGTCTCTGTGAGGTAGATAAGCTGCCACTATTGTGACTTCCTCACTCAACCCTTAATTTGCAAAGCAGAGTCCTGATCACAAATCAATGGATGTGCTGGAGGGGGTTACGCCCGGTCCGCGTGACACGGAGCTTTAAACAAAGAAAACGGTCTTAAACAAGCGATGTGTAAATGAAAAAGCCCACTCAAGATCATTTGATGTGGGATTTGCGTCTAATGCCGAATGTAAACAGGTGCTACCTGGAGAACGAGTACGCTGAGGTTGGATGTTTTAAATGAAAGTTGCAGAACCCTGGACTTTATGTGAAGCGAAAAAATGTTGCTCTGACAGTTTCAGCTGGTCGTAACATTCCTACCCACCCAGACAGACACATTACCCTGCATTACCATGGTGATGAGCTCCAGATCCTTCAGGTAGGTTCTCTCGGTGGTCAGAAGCTCTTTGGCGATAAAGTAAGCCTTATCGGTTGGAAATCTCTGCAGCAGACAATCACAAAGAAATCAGTTACACAATATATAACAGATGTTCTCAACCGGTTTCAGCACGGGACTCACGTTCTCATGATCATTAAGTCGCATATAGAAAAAAAATTAACCCTTTAAACAAAAATAGCTTTAAAACAAACATGCATTTGCATGCAAAGTGAATTAAAGAGCAATTTCTTTAAGAAACTGAGAAACTGGAACCACATTTCAAACACCCCGGGTTATATTTGTGTTTTGCCATCTTGCCTCCGGACATAATTACAAATTAAAAATTTAAAGAGAAGGGTAACCGACAAACAAATTGTGGTTACCGTGGCAATGAGAACGCTATGCACGTTTCACGAATGCCTTTTTTTTTCCAAGACAAAAAAAAAAGTAATTAAGCATTATTATTATAATTATTAGTTTTTATTAAGGAGTAAAATAAGCATTACAATGGATACATAGAAAAACTATAAAAATTGCTATAGTATTATAGTAAATTGCATTTTCCATCCATTGCTTTATCCTCTACTACAGTCGCGGAGGGGTTTCCCATGCCCATCCAGGGGAGAATGTTTTGGGCGCTGGGCGGATACACCCAGGACAGGATGTCAATCTATCACTGGGCATACTCACTCACTCACTCACTCACACAAACACACTCTAAATGGGGCAGTTTGGAGAATTCAATTGACTTGATCCATGTTTTTGGACTGTGGGAGGAAACCGGACAACCGGGAGAAAGCCCACGCAGACACGGGGAGAACATGGAAACTCCACCCAGATTGGGATTCGAACCGGGAATCCTCAGCGCTGAGAGGCGAACATGCCAACCACTAAGCCAGCGTGGCCCCCATGAATTGCATTGTAATACGGGGAAATAAACAGTGCCAATTAAGTTTTTTAGTTTAAAATCCTAAAAAACTTTCTCTCACACACCCCAACACACACAACAGAGGGGAAGGAATGGTCAGTCAGCTCGCACTGTATCAGGACAATTAAAGGTTAAAGCGATGGAGCCCATTCAAAACAAAATGTGGCAGTGCTACCTTTTCATGTACTGTAGGTCTTATTTTTTTTCAGTCTCAAAAGATAAGCATTATTTTTATTCATTCATTCATTCATTCATTATCTCCCGCTTATCCTCTATTAGGGTTGCGGTGGGGTTCCCCATGCCCATCCAGGGGAGAACGTCTCGGGCGCTGGGCAGATAGACCCAGGACAGGGCGCCAATCCATCGCTGGGCACACACTCACTCACACAGACACACTCTATAGGGGGCAATTTTGAGAATTCAATTAACTTGATCCATGTTTTTGGACTGTGGGAGGAAACCGGAGAACCCGGAGGAAACCCCCCCCCCCCCCCCCCCCCCCCCCCCCCCCCCCCCCCCCCCCCCCCCCCCCCCCCCCCCCCCCCCCCCCCCCCCCCCCCCCCCCCCCCCCCCCCCCCCCTAGTGCTGAGAGGAGAACATGCTAACCACTAAGCCACCGTGCCGCCAAGCATTATTTTAATTTAAAAAAATTATTTGTGACCCATTAGTTGAGAATGGCTGCTATATAATATCGATCCAGCCTGTGTGTGAACACGCTCATGTTGCAAGACTAATATTTGCAGCGCTACAGAAGCTCAGTTCCACTTTACAGCTAATCCAGAAAGCTCTCCTTTAAATGGATAATGCTTGACACCTGGCTAATGATGGGATTTCGCTTTAAAAGACCTTTTTCTACTTCAGTAAGAAAGCCGTGGCTGCATTCTCTTAAACCCCTGGCTGAGAGTTGAATTTTCCACAGAACCCCAGATGAATGCTGCTGCACCAGCAGAACGTCTGGAAACACTGATCGTGCGCTCACCTTCCTCCTGTTGTCCTCCTCGTCGTCCGTGCGCAAACCGCACCCGTCGTTCAGGAGGGGCGAGGTGAGGGGAGATGGCTGCTGAGCATCTGGGCTCGGACTCACACCGTTCAGGTCGTCGGTGCGACGGTGACCGTTCACCAAGCAGATGGACAGACCGGCCACATCTAGGCAGACAGACACAGATGTAAGCTGGGCGCCATGAACCAAAACTAAAAACAGTATAAAAGCAGGATGGACCTCATGATGAGCACCTTAAACGACATCATACATTAAGCATGAGATACCTAAAAACTATATATAAAGCAGTTTATATGACAATGTGTGAACATGCAGTTTAAAACCCCTGGACAGCATTTAAAAGTCTGATCTTACCCTGTGGTATCAAAGCTTTGTGATGTGTCATGTGTGCAAGTGTGAAAATGAACCAACTTACAGCTACATTCCAGTCTCTATCCCTAACACCCGGAGAGTGAACTCAGTACTTGCCCAACAGCGCCTCCTGTGCTCCCTGTCTGCAGCGCAGCCATGTTAAATAAAACAGCCAACAGAGCGGCGGCACACAAATACATCCCATTCCGGTGCAATGGAGAAAAGCAATGACGGCCACTAGACTACACACACATACACATACAGACACATGCAATGCCATCAACGTTCCAAATGTACACATGCGTTGCCTGCATATCCATACATTCGGACACACAGCATGCCACCATGCATCACAGGCACAGACAAACAAGGAGGGATGGGTGGGGTGGGGTCTAGCATCTAGGATGACGATGAAATATTTGTAATAAAAGATTGCCGAGTCCGAATTTGTAAAGGCCAACTTTATTGACACTAGTGCACAACTGTATACAGTGTTAAAGTGTTGAAATTGGTTTTAAAAGAGAATAAAGAGAGGAATAAACAAAACAGCGCTCCAAAAAAGGCGACAGCCGTTAGAAAACTCACTGTGTGAATTGGAAAGTAGGAGAAAGAAAATAAATGACAGTGCGTGCGTGTATGTGTGTGTGTGTGTGTGTGTGTAAGAGAGAGAGAGAGAGAGAGAGAGAGAGAGAGAGAGAGAGAGAGAGAGAGAGTATGTAAGTGAGTGAGTGAGTGATCAAGACAATGCACTCAGACCATCAAATTCAAAGTGACAGCAGAGAAAGAATACAAAAAAAAGCGGTGTGACAGTTTCAATGTCAGCTTTACATACATTCTTATGGGAAACAATAAGCAGTGCTTGAAATGCTTTTGCTTAAAAGGACAGTGAGAGAAGGGAATGCATGCAATACAAGCCTTACAAACCAGCGATAAACCGGGATTACACCTGCTGAGGGCAAGCGGCGGGCCGGCAAAGCACACTAAACCAATTCCACTGGCACCACTGGCTTTGTCTAGATAGATAAATTGTTCTAACTACATCTGGGTTGTTGGTTGTTAAAATGCATTATTGAGATCAACTGGATGTTTAGGTTTAGAACATTTTGGATAAGAAGATCATCCCAGGATGAAGTGATCGATCCATCCATCCATCCATCATCTACTGCGTATGCTCAGCAACCCCAGGAAAGAAGCCCAGATGTCCCCAGCTACCACCTCCAGCACTTTAGGAGGTCCACTGAGGCATCCCCAGACCAAGCAAGACGGTCTTCCTCAGGGTGTTCCAGGTAGCATCCAGACCAGATGCCTCAACCACCTCAGCTGGCTCCTCTTGACATGGTGGAGCAGTGGCCGTACTCCGAGCCCTTCCCGAATGACCAAACTCCTTACCCCTTCCTCATCTCTAAGGGAAAGCCCAGCCCCTCTGCGGCCGCTTGTACTCCCAACCTCATTCTTTTGGTCACTACCCAGAGTTCGTGGCCACAGGTGAGGGTAGGAACCTGGATTGACTGGTAAACTGAGAGCTTTGCTTTCTGGATCAGCTCCCACTTCACCACAACGGACCGGAGCAGAGTCCACATCACTGCAGACGCCGCAACGATCTGTCCGTCAACCTCCTACCAAGGTCCCAAGATATTTAAACTGCTTCACTCAAATGCATTCTCAGATCAACTGGATGTACAGGTTTAGGTTGTTTTAGATAAGAATATCATCCCAGGATGGAGTGATGGATGTCCAACAGTTCATATCCTGCATGAGGAGATCTATTATCTATCATCACTACAGCCCAACAGACTTCAATAACACTTTAGAACTAGTTGTAACCAATTAAAGTCAAAGCCAGTGGTTGTTTATGGCCTTATTTCATTAAGTAAGAGAAACTTTGGCGAGCCCTGCTGTACCGGCTCGAGAGACACAGCGGCAAGTATAATCCCAGTCTTAAGAGTGTTACAGTTTCATCCATTCCATCATTAAACAGATAAGAAAAGAAAATACAACAGGTGCATTTATTGATCATAAATGACAGTGATGGAAATGACGAGCTCAAGCAGCCTCGACCTGTGCAGGAACACACCCAGAACCAGCAGGAGTGGAAAGGGAACAGAACCGAACGACTGAAAGGAAAGGTACGGGACACGCAGAGCGCCAGAGCGGGTTACTGTGCTCTGCTTTTCAGCATTCCTGGGGTTTTCGAGAGGGGTCGGTAAAGTTCAACTGAAGGGTGACCGTTAATAAGAGGAAGTCATAAAGACAGAAGGAGAGGCAGGGAGAACACTGTGGAGACAATACGATCCTGTCGTCATGGCTCTCCTACGCTTCACATTGCTAAGACTCCCATCAGGATACGAGGGCACCACGGGATATACATCCAAACCCTCAGCACTTGCAAATGAGACAAACCAACGAAGGAACCAACGTACTCCTGTATCCTTCTGAATGGCAACGGTTTGCACCGGAATTAAACCTCAGCTATAGAAATAATACAAATAACAGCATCTCTGTGAGCCGAAAGCAGGGGCTTGATGCTTTCTATTGTAAAGGGGAAAAATGATGATGCTACCACTAATCCAGTCTGATATCCACATGCAGCAGATGTATCAGTACCCCTACATAGTGCATATCCCGCCAACATCTGAACCTAAGGGCCTCCTAAAACAAAACCTGACATTACAGAACAGCCTGAATCATATGCCAAGAAATTAAGTTAAGCTTGGGGCAGTCATGGGCTTGTGGTTAAGGAACCAGCCTTGTGACCTGAAGGTCTCCGGTTCGATTCCCGGTCCCACCGCTCTGAGCATGTGTGCTCACTTCACCAGTGTGTGTATATGTGAGTGTGTGTTTCACTGCACGGATGGGTTAAATGTGGAGGACAAATTCCTCTGTATGTACGCACAATAGGCAAATAAATCACTTATGTAATTCAATCCAGGCTGTTTATACATTCATTCATTATCTTCCACTTAATCCTCTACTAGGGTCGTTGGGGTTGGGTTTGGGGGAGGGGGTCCCTGTGCCCATACGGGGGAGAACATTTCGAGCACTGGGCAGATACATCCATTACTAGGCACACTTACTCAACACACTCTATACGGGGCAATTTAGAGCATTTAATTTACCTTAAAATCTTTTTTTTCCTTTTTGGTGGGAGAACGATATAAAAACAGCTATAATAAAGCCCCCATCACATCCCACTGTTAATTATTCGCTTCATTTGCATACACGTCATTGGAAAAACTCCAAACAAGTCCGAACTACATGGTAAGCGCTGTCAGAGCGTCCTCGTTTCTGGTGGCTCTTCAGTGGAATCTTCTGTGATTTTATCTACAGGTGATTATAGCCACAGCTAATCTGTCTGTAAGCAGTTTAACCCGCTGGAGCACATTGCAACGGCTTTGGTTCAGGTACGAGGTTCCTGCATTTTATCACTAAAGCAGCAGAAATCCATTTCAAAAATGGTACTGCAGGCTTGGTTTTAATTTCTTTATCTCACTTTGTCCTACCTCAGTCAAGAAAGTGGAAAAACATCACTATTTTGAGTATATTTCCCCTTAAAATGGCTACGTATGGCTTTATGGACTATTTAACCTCAATAAGTAAACTAACATTCTCTTGTGAAACGAAGGTCTTACAACAGAGTACCAATGAGGTATTATTATTATTATTATTATTATTATTATTATTATTATAATACCTCGTTGGAGCAGGAACCGGAATTTGATTAGAGTTAATTAACACACCTGACACACTCCACCTGATGAACATATGCACCTTTTAAAAGCTATAACACCTCATGCAGAACGCGAGGACATGGCAGATACATGTGCGTTCAAATTTAAAATATTGCATAAATGACACCCGTTCCTAAGCAATCCTGTCTCCGGTTCTCATCTGTACCCACCCTGTTACATTTGCAACACCTGCAACATTTGTGGGCAGGTTCTCCAGCAGGGGGCTTTTCTGGAGCGCTAGAAATTGTTTTATCGTCCAACAATTGGTATTTCATCCATTATCTTCCGCTTTATCCTCTATTATGCCCATCCAGAGGGGAACGTTTCAGGCGCTGGGCAGATACACCCAGGACAAGGCGCCAATCTATTGCTGGGCATACTCACTTACACAAACACACTCTATATGGGGCAATTTAGAGAATTCAATTGACCTTGATCCATGTTTTTTGGACTGTGGGAGGAATCCGGAGAACCCGGAGGAAACCCACGCGGACACAGGGTGAACATGGAAATTCCACCCAGATTGGGATTCGAACCGGGAATCCCTAGTGCTGAGAGGAGAACAGGCTAACCACTAAGCCACCGTGCCCCGCAATTGGTATTTCAATGTATGTTAAATACAATGTACAGTAAATAAAATCAATCTGTCGCTCATGGTCATTCTCTGAGATGTCACTGATAATAAAGGGTGCACATGTTCATCAGGTGGATCTGCATCCGGTGCACTAATTATTAATAACTCTAATAACTTTAATCAAACTCATAGCTGCTGCACTCCTGCCACACTCATAAACTAAATCCATTCCATTTCCATTTCGTTTAAACGTCTTAATAAATGACTGTCGGCCTATGTAGACACTATCAGGTAGATGCTAAACTCTCTTCAGTACAATGCGCTTTTGTGTCAACACATCCAAAGATACAGCACTGCGCACAAGCACCACCAGATCATGCTCTTTACAATGCTAACAGCTTACAGAGTGCGCCGTCTAAGAAAATGTCTTGATCGAACACCAATGACCCAAAATAAAAGAGGGACAGAGATGATTAGAGCATCCTCTACAACTGTCTCCCCTCCAAAAAAAAAACAATAAAAACTTTTAGTCCCATACAGCAAGTTTCAACTTCTTCGATAAAGGAATACATGTAAGAAGCTCAAATACTAAGAAAACCTGTAAACCAGTCTAAATTCTGATATGTACTCAACGTTACAAAAACCTGTGCTACATGAACTAAACATCACAATACAAATCTTATCTTTTAGTTCGGCTAAGACAACGAGAAGTCGCTTCTCTAAAACCAACTCTAAACATTAAAAAGCCAAGTGTCTGCAACACCTTAGGAGCAGTGATTAAGAGTCATAAGAAAGTTGTGCATTTGTCTGTTAATATGTGACTTTTATGGTTTTGTTTCGAGAAATATGAAGGCCTCTGGCGAAGTTAAAGGTGACAGAGCGTCAGTATGAAGTCCAGCAAACGCCTGTTCCAGAACCAGACCGACAGAGGCCTCGCTTCACTCAATCAGCCGATTGGAATCCAGCTGATTCGCTGATCTACAGAGTGAGTGGGTGGTCCGGTGAAGGACTTGGCACTAAGTGTAATGATTGGCTCTCATGGCTGTGAGAGACGGCAGCTATAATCACAGAATGAGAAGCAGGAGCTATAATTCGACAACGGGGAGACGATGGGTGCGTCCTCAATGCCCGGTTCGGCCTTGGCGGGAACATTCCACGTCCACGCTCAAGCTCAATCCTGCGACAGGGGATGAGCCAAGCACATGATCAATGGCTGAACCCTGCCTTAGCTAACAGATAATCCTTCCTCGTCACTGAAATCCACACCGCCCCCATCCCCGTCCTCATCCAGCTGCAGGCTGCCGAATGACAGCTTACTTCTGGGGAGAGGGGACACCGGGGAGGAGCTGTGTGCAGCCGGGTTGGTGAAGCCCAAAGACTGGCTGCAGGAGCCGGTGGACTCCATCTCCTCCGAGTCACTGGTGTCGGTGCCGCTGCTGGTCGAGCCGTCGATCATTTGCATAGGGCCGTGGCGACGGTGCGGCGAGCCGGCTTTGGCCAGGCCTGGAGCAGTGAGCCCATTGGCCAGCATGCGGCGCTCGAGAGCGGCCATCCGCTCCGATCGCGAGAGGCCGGGGCGCGGCTGACTCAGGATCAGTGGATCGGTCTCGGAGCGGTTCTGACACTTGGCCACGTTTCCAGAGCGGTTAATGATGGGAGAGCAACTGCTAAAGAGGCCGGTTCGCTCCTCCTGAGGAGCTGACCTCAGACTGAAGCTCCGCCCCGTGCTGCCTAAGCTATCGGAGGCGTCGTGCTGGCTGTGGCCATTAAATCGCGTGTGGCTAAGAGAACCGGTTCTATGGAAGGAGAACAGGGCGGGACTTGAGGTCAGGCTCCTGGTGCCTGGGAGGTGGCGGATAGGAACGGGGTTATGGGCCGCCAGCTCGTCCAATAACGTGCTATGCAGGATTCCTCGAACCGAGGCCCCTCCGCTAGCCAGGGACCACTCATACACATCGTAATTCTGACTCTGACAAGCCGGACTTGAGGGTTGAGTGGGACTCGGGTAGTGAGATGGCGGGGTCTGTGCTAAGGGGGAGAACGGTGGAACTTCTCTGTGTCTAATACTGCCCGGACTGGATGAGTCGGGGCGGGGCCTATCGTTGTCAGATGCCCGGCCAAGAGAACCGTGTCTCTGGTGCGTGCGGGACTGCGACCTGCTGACCCGCCCTCTGACCTCCAGCTCACTACTCTCTGTGTCACTGCAGTCAATGTACGGAATGGAGGAGCTGCTGCCTTTGGCTGCACGGGACGCGACACCTGCACTGCTGAGCTCGCCGCTCTGCTGCCTGACGCACGCCTCAGACAACGCGCCGTCGCTCCGCTGAGCCGAAGACGCCGGGCTTCCACGGATCCGCAGCACCGACGAATCCTCGGAGCTCACCAAGGCGGACTCCTTCCAGTTACGCACCTCAGCCTGAGCGGAAGAAACAGAGAGAGAGAACCGAGAGATGAGAACCGAGGCAGAAAGGTAAAAACAGAACGTGTCTGCGACCCACAAGTTGAGAATCGCTGTGCTAAATGACCTGAAATGGACTCATTGATAAAACAAGACCGACATTACCGAACAACGTACACTGATAATATAAACCCGATTACATTCCCCACTAGAACATCTGACTGCATTTCCAACGTCCTTGGGTTCTTGAAAGGCGCTATATAAATTTAACTTCCATCCATCCATTATCTTTCGCTTTATCCTATAGTAGGGTCACGGTGGGGTTCCCCATGCCCATCCAGGGGAGAACGTCTCGGGCGCTGGGCAGATACACCCAGGACAGGGCGCCACTCTATCACTGGACACACCCTCACTCACACAGACACACTCTATATGGGGCAATTTGGAGAACTCAATCGACTTGATTCATGTTTTTGGACTGTGGGAGGAAACCGGAGAACCCAGAGGAAACCCACGTGGACACGGGGAGAACATGGAAACTCCACCCAGATAGGGATTCGACCCGGGAATCTCCGCAGAGAGGCGAACGTGCTAACCACTAAGCCACCGTGCCTCCAATTAAAATTATTATTATTATTATTGTTAACCCTTTAAGAACTGTAAAAGCTTAATGTGACCTTTTAATATTATTGAAATGAATATAGTCTTATTTTTTATTTCTTCTCAGCTGGAGAACCTTCAACTTTTTTCATTTTGGGTGTCGAGTGTTAAAGTACAAGGAGAAAGAGTTACTTGGTTTGGCACTTGTGAGTGTACAGGGGAAGGCAACGGAGACAGATTGCTGTTGAACTGAACTTTACTGTGTTTCCTGCAAAGCAAAACACACACACACACACACAAAATCAGCACTCAATTTCTGACACCTCTTTTTTAATATAAATTTTAAGCTTTATAAATATTAAATATCCACAAAAAAAAACTCATTTCATTAAAAAATGTCTCCATTCACATGATAAAGTAAAGACAGCAGAGTATGCTTTCAAAAAGTATTTCATATTCACAGGAAAACGATCCAAAATGTTTTAATCTAATTTCATTTTCACATGGTTCTAACAGTAATACAAACAAAACTCCACCATGACCTTAAAAAAGAGGCTTGAAAACGGATGAGAACAGTGTAGTATACAATTCCTCTGCACCTGTCAGTCATAGCCGCTGAGTAACAAGCTAATATTTTTAGATCTTGAGGTTGTTTAATAGTCGTTATACTAATATGCACTAAACTGGCATAATTTAACTGACAGCTTTATAATTAAATTAATCGGCACTCCAACATTATCAGCCAGCACACTGACAAATCATGCCATTTTGTTTGAGAGGAGGTCAGTCAAATAATGTGCAGAAGCATTAACTTGCATGTTAAAATATAAATATTAGGATTATTAAATAGGCGGCACGGTGGCTTAGTGGTTAGCACGTTCGCCTCGCAGCACAAGGGATTCCCGGTTCGAATCCCCATCTGGGTGGAGTTTCCATGTTCTTCCCGTGTCTGCGTGGGTTTCCTCCGGGTTCTCCGGTTTCCTCCCACAGTCCAAAAACATGGATCAAGTTAATTGAATTCTCAAAATATTGCCCTATATAGAGTGTGTTTGTGTGAGTGAGTGTGTGCCCAGCGATGGATTGGCGCCCTGTCCTGGGTCTATTTGCCCAGCGCCCGAGACGTTCTCCCCTGGATGGGCATGGGGAACCCCACCGCGACCCTAATAGAGGATAAGCGGGAGATAATGAATGAATGAAAAGGATTATTAAATAGGGCAGCACAGTGGCTTAGCATTTAGAACGTGCCTGTGTGGGTTTTCTTTCACAGTCCGAAATCTCTGTTCTAAATTGCTCCTATATAGTGTTTGTGTGTGGTTGTGTGTGTGTGTGTCTGTATCAGACAGTGTGTCCAGTGATTGAGGCCCCGTCATGGGTGTATCTGCCCAACGCCCAAAACATTCTTTCCTGGATGAGCATGGGTAACATGGGTGACCCTGGCATAGTATTAAGCAGCAAATCCTGAGATAAGGTTATTAAACATCTTTGTAATTCCATCCATCCATCATCCTCCGCTTTATCCTCTACTAGGGTCGTGGGGGGTTTCCCATGCCCATCAAGTGGAGAACATTTGGGGTTCCAATCTATCACTGGGCACACTCCCTCAACCAGACAAACACACTCTATATGGGGCAATTTGGAGAATTCCATTGACCTTGATCCATGTTTTTGGACTGTGGGAGGAAACCGGAGAACCTAGAGGAAACCCACGCAGACACGGGGAGGACATGGAAACTCCACCCAGATTGGGATTCGAACCGGGAATCCTTTAGACTGAGAGGAGAACATGCTAAACCACTAAGCCACCGTGCCGCCCTCCTTGTAATATACAAGAAAATAATTTACCAGAGGGAAAAAAATCGTCATTTTCTAAATATTTTAATTTTCCACAAAACCTGACAATTTATTATTTAATAACATAAAAAAAATATATAAATAAAATATACGTTTATTTTAAATACCACAAAACAAAACCCCATTCATTTGTGGCCTACTGTCATTTTTTTACACATAACTGTTATATAACACATAACTGGTATATAATAAAAAAAGCCAAAATATCAAAACACTACAGTTTTGTGGACGGCAGGCTCAAAGTTCGAATCCCTACAGTATCCAGTCCTCCACCAAATGCTACATCCATGTTTTTTTTTAAAAAAAACCATAAGCTCAATCAATCAACTTTAACATAATGAAAACACTTTTTATTTACAAAAATGAAACACAGGCTGGGCGGCACGGTGGCATAGTGGTTCTCCTCTCAGCACTAGGGATTCCCGTTTCGAATCCCCATCTGGGTGGAGTTTCCATGTTCTCCCCTTGTCCGCGTGGGTTTCCTCCGGGTTCTCCGGTTTCCTCCCATAGTCCAAAAACATGGATCAAGTCAATTGAGTTCTCCAAATTGCCCCATATAGAGTGTGTTTGAGTGAGTGAGTCTGTGCCCAGCGATGGATTGGCGCACTGTCCTGGGTCTATCTGCCCAGCGCCCGAGACGTTCTCCCCTGGATGGGCATGGGGAACCCCACTGTGACCCTAATAGAGGATAAAGTGGGTAATAATGAATGAATGAATGAATGAAACCCAGGCTCACCTGTTGAAAGGTTGCTTCTTTAGCTCCGCCTCCTTCACATAATCGATCACCTGTTTCTGAGTCCTACCACTGAAAGACACAGATATATAAAAACATAACATAACATTTACACTCATCATAGAAACATAGAACCAATCAGAAGAGCAAAAAAATTATGTTATATATATAAAATATATATATATTATATTATATACATAAAAGAAGACTTTAAAACACATCCAGCTTTATTTCTGCTGAAACATTTGGACCAACTGAGCTCTTTAAAGTGCAACTAAATATTTGTGGGTAGATTTGTGGGTCTAAACTTTACTTCTGAATGGCCCTCAGGACTTGAGGCCCCGTTCGTTGACCCATCTTTGTAAACTCTGGTTAAGAATGTAAGCTAAAACCTGGAAACTGCTGTGTAAACACAAAATCCAAAAAGTTCCAGCCCACACACACATACACACATACCTGAACCTGAAGGACGATCCTCTGGTGAAGAGGACAGGTTTCGGTTTAGGCTTTGGTTCCTCGAACAGCCTGAAGAAGGCATGGTACTCCACACATATCTTCCAGAAGATTTTGCAGCAGTCACGACTTGCCATTAAAAACTCCAACGTGTCCTGACATGAACTCTGCTGCACAGACAGGTAACGTGTATACTGGCTCTGATAATCCAGACTGATCTGTAAACAGCTTCATGTTTCTTTGCTTTTCTAAGAACTATTTATGTTTTAGCAGAAAATTAAATCACATACAACGTGCGTCACCAGAATGAACGAACACCACAAAATAATTAAAAAAAAAGTTCCAGATGTTCTTACATTGGGGTCGGGTCTCAGTTTGATGAGGAACCTCTTCCGCTTGAAGCTGAGTTTTCGAACTTTGGACCAATTAAAGGAATTGATCTTGGTGTGACCCTGCAGAAGAGGACACAGAACCTCAGCTCTATTTTGTCTACAGTGCTTTACACACAGAGGAATTAGTTAGAAACACACACACACACACACTGAGTGAAGTCAGCACACAAACCCGGAGTGGTGAGCAGTCCTGTACAAGGCTCCCGGGAAAAACTGGGGTTAGGGGCCTTGTCCAAGGGCCCTTCAGCCACAATACTTGGTGGGGCTGGGAATCAAACCGGGGACTCATGCAGCTAAATACTAACAACTAAAGGCAACTGATCCCTGCTGGATAAGAATGTGCAAAACACTGGAACTTTTATTTGTGTAGTATTATAAATTACTCTGCACCTCCACACACTCAATAACAACCATAATCATAAGGGCGGCATGGTGGTGTAGTGATTATAACATCTGCCTCTCAACTCTGTGCATCCAGGTTTGAAACCCGAACAGGTTGGAGTTTCTATGGAGTTCTCCTCATGTCCATGCTGGGGTTTCTTTAGGTTCTTCGTTTTCCTCCCATAGTCCAAAACATGGATTCAAAGTAAATTGGCTGCTCTACATTGCCTCTATGTGTGTATATATATATATATATATATATATATATATATATATATATATATATATATATATATATAGGCGGCACAGTGGCTTAGTGGTTGGCAGATTCGCCTCTCAGCGCTAAGGGGTTCCCGGTTCGAATCCCCAGCTGGGTGGAGTTTCCATGTTCTCCCCGTGTCTGCGTGGGTTTCCTCCGGGTTCTCCGGTTTCCTCCCACACTCCAAAAACATGAATCAAGTCAATTGAATTCTCCAAATTGCCCCATATAGAGTGTGTCTGTGTGAGTGAGTGTGTGCCCAGCGATGGATTGGCGCCCTGTCCTGGGAGTATCTGCCCAGCGCCCGAGACATTCTCCCCTGGATATATATATATATATAGTGCCTCAAACTGCCTGTTTGAGAACAGGGAACAGGGACCCCCCCCCAACCCGTGACCCCATCGTTGGATTAAGCATTGGAGTAAAAGATGATGACATGAGGTTAAGAAGTTTCTTTCTTAAGAATACACAAAGGTTGCACTCATATTTCACAGACATCCTGAACAATACATTGGCAGAGTTACCAAAAATATTGGAAATGTAATGTTGAAGCATCGTTCTCGGTGCTCAGACAGGGTCTATGTTGTCATACATTGAAGTGCATTGTGATATTGTTTTTACACTGACTCCATACAAGAAGATATATCTCTACAATGCTCCAGTGATAATGTATATACTTCAGGTTTCTGCATCTTTATTTACCTGAAAGACCAACACTCCTGTGTGGGCCACTGAAAGGCTGAGTTTGGTCCCCTCTTTGTCTTTAGCAGGATGCAGTCTGATACCGTACATCTCCAGCTTGCGTGCCACCTCCAGTAACTGGTAGTCGGACTCGGCTGGAGTGTGACCTCTAGATATATATATATATATATTAAAAAAAAAAACACACAAATTGTTCACATTGAAAAACCTGCAATTACAGGTGTTCCTAAAGTCTGTTATATTTAACATAGACAGAATGAACAACATCTGCAACCTCTAAATACAAATATATTTTGTAATTTTACTCTAATTAAAACAGTACTTTGGTGATGACTGACACAGATAATGGAACGGGGGAGTGAATGTTCCTATTTATAGTCCCAAAAAAAGCCAAACACTTTGCATCTGACTTGAATTCACTCATTACAAAAAATAACAAGAGCACAGAAATCCATTTAGGAATGTGAGCCAGTGAGCACAAAGAGCCTCATTACAGATTCAGGACATTATTACATAAAAGAGACGTTTAATAAACCATTCTGAGTGATTAACAGAGATGAGATCAGAAAATTTAGGACACGTCTCTTATGTCTTTATTACAGAAAAAGGTTTATGGTGGTTATATATGGTCATGGAAACGCATGGCTTCTTTGAATTCTGTGGTTTTATGTAACAGGACATGCTGACTGACATATACTAAATACTTAGAAGAAAAAAGCCTTTGTTGGTAATGACAGCTTTAAGATGATTGGATTCAAGTCTGAACTCACAGCCATTGTAGTGGCTTTACTGAGAAATATGTTGACTTATATAATACTGTTTCCCGATATATATATATATATATATATATATATATATATATATATATATATATATATATATATATATA
>JAFMOD010001485.1:303689-317031 GCA_019802435.1 Corydoras maculifer
CTGAATAATTTTGCACATCGCACTTTTCAGTTTTTTATTTGTAAAAAAATTGTTGATTCATGTATAACTTTCATTCCACTTCACAATTGTATACCACTTTGTGTTGGTCTTTCACATTAAATTCCAGTGAAATATATTTATGTTTGTGGTTGTAATGTGACAAAATATGGAAAAGTTCAAGGGGTATGAATACTTTTGCAACCCACTGTATATACATACATACATACATACATACACACACATACATACATACACATACATACAGTAAACAATAATGAGACGTGTAAAGAAATAAAAAAATAAAAAATAAAAAATAAAAAATAAAAAAAGGCCAGTGCAAGCAATTTATTTTTATATACATAACACATACATACTTCAACCATTTTATTGGGTGCAGCTGATTGTTTCTTCACTGATCATCTAGATGGACTTTGTAGTTCTTCAGTTCCATTCTGTAGTCCATCTGTTTCTCTACATACTCTGTTACTCCCCTTTACCCCCACAGAGCAGGTATTATTAGGGTGGTGGATGATGGTACGAGTGGATCAGATACCTGTATGTTCTGATTAGTGTACTGTTCTCTGTCCAGCAGCACTGCTGTGTCTGTGCTGTGTCACTGGAACCAGCACACCACCATCATTGCAGTACTGAGAATCACCCATCACCCTCATACCTCCTCTGTGGGGGTCTACCTAATAAAATGACTGGTGATTGTGTATGTGTGTTTATTTTAACCCTTTAAAACAGAAACACTTACACGTGTTCACGGTGGAACTCCATGATTTTGTCCATGAGCGCCATCTGGTCTGGAATGTAGTTGTTATTGAGAAGATGTTGTCTGCACTGAATTTCCTCAAAATCTCCAATCTCAGCTAGAATAATATAAAACAATAACAGAGCGAATGAAAATATCACCCGGAGAGCAAGCCAAATGTAGAGAGCAAGAAGAAAAGTAGACTAAGATATAAATGCCAGTCACAATTAGTGATGAGACAATTAATCATTTTGAAATAAGAAAAATGTGCATTATGCGGGCAGACAGAACTTTAGAGCAGGAGGTGTAATTCGCACACAACAAAATACACTTGCAGCACATTTGTTTGTTTCCTTTGTCCTTACAGAAAAAAAGGTTTCCTTTGAATGGAAATGTCAATATGTAGTTTAAGGGACATCGTGGGTTTTTTTTTTTTTGGTTTTTTTTTTACTTACAAAATTATTTAATATTTTGTGTTATAAATAATATTTTGTGGTAATATTTAGCAAATTCTATTTTTTAAATAATTCAATAGTTTTAATTATTTTGTCTTCACATTAATAAAGGACAAACATAAGAAACCATGCTTTGTTCCCTGGCCCTATTATTGAAAATGAATTATTGCATGATAATCATGTAATTGTAATTTCTCTGGGTCAGCGGTCGCTATAAAAACCGGACTAGATTATGTTGCGGAAGACCAGATAATTAATGATTTTGTGTCTAATAAACGCATTTAGGAATTAAACCATATTTTTTTTAAATTATAGTGTGTTTATAAAAGTTTAATAAAAGCAATCAGGCACTCGATGTTGTGTATTATTTTGAATAAATCACAGAAAAGGTGTATTATATATTGCTATGCACAATTGCTGCTACCATGTAAAATGGATGACGTAATTATCGTACTATAATATTATTATACATCTGTGTTTCATATTATATTATTAGAATATTATTATTTTCTACACTTTTACAAACTTATTGATTGTTTTTATGGATACATGTTTCTCTGTCCTTTTGTTCTCGGTCGTTAAAGAGGTACCATTCGGAATTTCATATACAATGCATCAAGTACAATGACAATAAAGCTCTCTATCTAAAATCAGTAATCGTCTCATCTCTAATCACAATGCTTCCCTTAATATCACAAATGTCACTGCAGTGAAACTAAGTGTTTTTAATCAAATGAATACCACAGCGTTCATTGTTTGGTAGAAAAAAGCGGAACCAGTCTCACTGTATTACTCCGTGATTTGTTAACATTACTTTATATACTTAATAAAAGAACTTCATAAAAATTTTTGTTTCTGTAACACCACATGTGACATTAAATACACCTACACTGAATGATGTGGGAGACCAATAAGGCAGCGCTGATGTCGGTGCAGGTCAGACGACCACTGGCCAGATCTTGCCTGATCTGGAGAGCAAACAGGTACCTGAGAAGAAGCAAGCAGAAGCCATCACTGCTCCATCAATCAGCTATCAGTGTACAATTATGTCTCACACTACAGTACAACACTTCTTTTCAATCCTTATTTCCTCCTCCTGAACTTTCCGTACGTGCGGCCGATTTCAGCGATCATTTCTTTTTAACGATTCCTTTCTTTAACTTGATCGTGTTTCTATTTTTCTTTTTTTCTTTGATGTGCTACCGCCTCTGGACACGTATATTTCACTTTTACAGCGAGGGAAACGCTTAGCAGGGACGATGAGATTTGTGCACAGGTCACACCGATTAAATTAAATTAAATTAAATTAAAACAGACATAATTTTCAGAGGCGGCACGGTGGCTTAGTGGTTAGCACGTTCGCCTCTCAGCGCTAGGGATTCCCGGGGTTCGAATCCCCATCTGGGTGGAGTTTCCATGTTCTCCCCGTGTCCGCGTGGGTTTCCTCCGGGTTCTCCGGTTTCCTCCCACAGTCCAAAAACATGGATCAAGTCAATTGAGTTCTCCAACTTGCCCGATGTAGAGTGTGTATGTGTGAGTGAGTGTGTGCCCAGCGGTTGACGCCCTGTCCTGGGTCTATCTGCCCAGCGCCCGAAACGTTCTCCCCTGGATGGGCATGGGGAACCCCACCACGACCCTAATAGAGGATAAAGCGGAAGATAATGAATGAATAATTTTCAGAGAAAACCGATGAACACGAATCAGCTGATATCCAAAATCAATAAAAAGAAAGGTTCCTCTGTATAGTTATAATCACGGGTGATGCTGTATGTACGCGGTGTACTTCATACTGTTGAGCATATCAAATATTTATTCACAAATAAATTAATTATTCAAATACCGATGTTCCGATACCTCTGGCAATTTAACCACGGCGACCAATCACACAGCAGGACCAAGCACTAATTACACCTGGTTGTTTCATACCTGGTAAGCTCTTCCATTAACTGAGTGTGGTCAGGAGGAAAAAACTTCACCACAAACCGCAGGACGGTGTGCTTCGGCCCTAGAAAATAAAATGGAACCTCCATTAAGAAATGAAGCACTAGGCCCTAAACAACGTTCAAATTCTTTGGGATATTTCGGATGAAAATGGACATGTTTGGAAGTTTGCACAATGTGATCTACTTACTTTTAATCTGCTTAATGGCAGGCTTCAGCAAATCCAGCCAAACCTGTTGCATATATAAGCATGAACACATAGAATACATAACGAATCCCTGTTTCAATAGCAAAGTAAAGCAAGCCTCACCATCATCTTGTGCTGGTCCTGGAACTCCAGACCAAAGTAATCTCCCTCGACCAGATTGAGGTGAACACACACCATCTCGAACAAAGCCTTGCCAGATGCCCGTTGCTACAAAGAGGAAATAGGGACTCCTCTTAAAACTCCATATCACTCATAAACAGCAGACTGTTTAATTATTTATTCATTCATTATGTTCCGCTTTAACCTCTATTAGGGTCGCGGGGGGGGGGGGGGGGTTCCCCATGCCCATCCAGGGGAGAACGTTTTGGCCGCTGGGCAGATACACCAAGGACAGGACGCCGATCTATCGCTGGACACACACTCACTCACACAGACACACTCTATATGGGGTAATTTGAAGAACTCAATTGACTTGATCCATGTTTTTGGACTGTGGGAGGAAACCGGAGAACCCGGAGGAAACCCACGCTGACACGGGGAGAACATGGAAACTCCACCCAGATGGGGAATCCAACCGGGAATCCCTAGCGCTGAGAGGCGAACGTGCTAACCACTAAGCCACCGTGCCGCCTCTGTTTAATTAACTGTTGGTAATTCTTTATGCAAAAAAAAAAAAAAAATTGTTTGTTACATTAAATAATACATAAAACATTTTACAATAAGGTGCAAAATAAAACACTGGCTGTAAACTAAAATTGCACTAGTAAGAATAAAGCAATATTTCTAATAATATTTGTGGTACATGATTGAAAATAATGAACTGTATTTCACACATTGATACGAATATGAAGCGCTCAGAGGTGTGTGTTATTGTTAATAATGTTACAAGAATGGCGGCACGGTGGCTTAGTGGTAGCACGTCCGCCTCTCAGCGCTAGGGATTCCCGGTTCTAATCCCAATCTGGGTGGAGTTTCCATGTTCTCCCCGTGTCCACGTGGGTCTCCTCTGGGTTCTCCGGTTTCCTTCCACAGTCCAAAAACATGGATCAGGTCAATTGAGTTCTCCAAATTGCCCCATATAGAGTGTGTATGTGTGAGTAAGTGAGTGTGTGCCCAGTGATAGATTGGCGCCCTGTCCTGGGTGTATCCGCCCAGTACCCGAGACGTTCTCCCCTCGATTGCCACCCCCCCCCCGCGACCCTAATAGAAGATAAAGCTCTAATATAATAAATGGTTGGAATTATTCAGTATATTGGTGTTTACAATTATTAAATACCAAACATATGAAACTGTGCTCTGTCCTGTGATTTCTGACACTTTAACTGTAATATCTGTAATTATTTCTCATTGTCACAGGTGCCTGTCCCTCATTAACGTACTCTTTGTCTTAGTTGGGTGATTGGTTTATTTTGTGCACGTGATCGGGTGTTTTTCTTACTTAGTTTCTGTGTTCACTTATCCCGGTGCACGTCTTCGTATGGGTTTATCCCGGTGTTAGTCCCGTTTGTGTTTCCCCCTTTCTGTTGGTGTCCTTACACCACTTTCTTTTATAATAAATCTTGTTTTGTTTTTATCCCGGTGTTTTGAACTCTCCTTCCGCGTTTGAGGACGGTACGATGCTGTGCATTTTCCCCGCACAGGTTTTACGCCGTGTTGCCGTTCACAGGTGCCTTTTTCAGGCGCGAGCGGCGTACGCAGTTTCCCCGCGTAGCCAATCTCCCGGGGAAGACGAACGGTTGCCAACACTCATCCCTATATGTGTAGCAATAATGTAAAATAAACAACATGCACATGTTTGTCGAACCGTGACGTGAATACGATCTTCATGTTTCGTGACGAATGTTGTTGTCGTGTTCTCCATGAAGAGATTGTTGTTGATACTGTCGCCGTAAACATTCGCAGATGTAAAGCAAGCTTTATTAGCTCTGTTTGGGTTCGAACGCCTTTTATGTGGAATGTCATGCCTTCACTGCAAACAGACGGAATAATGGATTTGCTGAACCAGATGCCGACACAGTCGGACATCTCTGACTTCGAACGGAACAGCAAAACCAAGTGCAAAATATTTCGGTTAACACAGCAGAAGGACTAAATATATGCAGATCCGCCACAGGGCTCGGAGAGTGCTCTTTGGTGCATGTCAATGCCGTAGAACATTCTGTTTAGCTTCACAGAGGGACTCATGGTTCCCTCTGTATCCCCATCACCCTTCACAACGTTCTTTCCTGCTCGGAAGAAGACTAAATGAGCCTCACCGTGGGAGGCAGAGAGACAGTTTAGACCTACTGCGTTCTTTCCCTCTCTCTCTAACACACACACACACACACCTTCTGACTGCTGCTTTAAATGAGACACTATTCATCATAACAGCCGACAAATCACTGTCTAACAATCTTTCCGACAGGCCAACAACATGAACATGCATGCACGTGCTTAGAGGGAACAAGGAACACAAGAAGGAATCATTAATGTGTGTGTAGACACACACACACACACACACACACACAGCTGTTTCCCTAAAGAGGGAAAATCCCAGTGGAAGCGACAGCCAGTGGCCTACAGCCAAGCTCACCAGCCGGCCCCTGAGCCAAAACCAGAACTAAACCAGCATGAAGTCCTTCCCTCTCCTGCGCTCAACCTCTCCATTCTGTTCTGCCACAAACCACCCTCTCATTGCCCTGGCTGCCCCTCCTCCCATTCAACCCACTCCCGCCACCTTCCGTCTTCTCTTCTTCCCCGTCCCCTGCCTCCTCCAGTACAAGGCATTAACACACGATCGCAAGCTACCACACGGCCCGCTCAATTACTGAAAGGTCATGAGGCAGCAGAAACACGCCGCTCACATGCGCCCGCTGGCACACGCCTCACAGCGCGCATGATAAACGCAACACACGTGGCTTTCCATACGGGCGCTGATTGCTTGTGATGAAATCAGTGACTGAGATTTGAAATCATTCTTAGTTTAGTTAAAAGTGCCAGACTGCATGAAGATTATATTTGACTGAAATATCCTATTATCATATATTATTATTATAACTAACTTATTATCCAACAGTCACCATATGCAACAATTGAGCAAGCAAATTATTTTTTCAAATTATTTTTTTCAATAGCTTATTGTTAATTAGTTCATTTGTTAATTAATTTTTTTCAATAGGCTACAGAACAGACAATATTTGGTTCATTACTGAAGGCAACTGAGTATTAAGTGTTATTTGGAATTGACTTTTGTTTTTAAGTGAGTGATGTTTAGATGATACATTATTTCTTTCATTGTGCTTAAACATTTTGATTAAAATTACTATATATAATACTATACTATAGAATAATTTTACTGAAAAACATACATCTTTGGATAAAAGCGTTTGCTAAATAATTAAATGTAAATGTAAAGACATGAGAAAAAATGTTTTTTTATTTTTCCGATTAATCGATTAATGGAAAAAATAATCGACCGATTAATCGATTATCAAAATAATGCTTAGTTGCAGCCCTAGTACAGTTACAATCTTTCCTGTAACTTATTCACAAAAATACGAAACCTTGAGTGTCTTATTGCTTTTTATAAAACTGTTATCCTATAATAAAAAACATTTGATTTATACATGCACTTATTCTAGTCCAGGTTCAGGCTCAGAATCCGTAAAGCTGCTTTGAGACGATGTACTGTTGTAAAATGTATTCGTCTATCATTCCAACAATATACAGTGGTGTACGGTATATAGTGGAGCAAAACAAGGTTCTCCAGGAGCAAGGTGCCACACAGAACAACAACTACACAACCAAACAAAGTGCACGTATGTAAAGAGCTCATGCAAAAAAAGAATTTCAATGAGAGGGGTGCATGTCCTGAAGAAAGTGGGAGGGTGATTGCAGTGTGGCTGTAGGAGGCATAGTGCATTCATACATATATCAAAGCAATACAGTGAATGAGGTTAAAAATGGGTGTGGTGGGGTAACAGGGTGTCTCTTGATTACTCTGCGATTGCACAAGACCGGTTTGAATACAGCCATCACCAACTCCAGCAAATTTTGTTTTTGTAGCTCAGACTGAATTACTGGAGTGCAAAGATTATCATATTGCAAAGCGAATGGGAATTTTGGCTCGGAAAATCGGGAATATATTGGGAAAAATTTGACGAAATCCATGTATACTGTACAAGCATTGGTCTCACCAACAAGCTGGACACGAATAATAATAATAAAAATAATAATAATAATAATAATAATAATAATAGAATTTCATTTATACACAGTTTTCAAGAAACACAAGGCACTTACAATATAAGAAGAAAAACTATTAAAAATAAAAATGAAATACTTTTCATATCTTGCGAAATCAGTGTTAATAGCTTAAAAATTGTACAATAATGTGATTGTCATATAAATCAATCACACCGATAAATACAGGACAATACATAGCACAATAAACATTCAAGTAATTGGTGCAGTGCAGATGGCCCACTAGTGGGAAAATATGTGATCATGTGATCAGTGTGTAAGTGCTATATAAATAAATGAACCTGAACGTAATCCGCATTTCCATTTTCGGTACATGATTTAAAATAATGTATTGTATATCCCCCATTAATATGAAAGTGAAGTTTAGAGGTGTGTGTTATTGTCAATAATGTCACGGCTGGACGAACGGCTAAGCCAATCAGATTTAAGGACCGGAAACTACCCGCTTTATAATGATGGGCGAGCTTATCAGGGGTCTCGGAGCTGACAGTTTCCAAATAGTTAATCATTAATCATTCATCCTCCTCTGCAGCCAACACGGTCGGACCAAACGCACTGACTGAAAGCACTTAGAAAATGAGCTGATAAGAAGACAGTACAGCCATTGTGTTCATGCGACCAGGCTTTTATTCTGCGACTGTTCACTCGGTGAGAGAGTGTGAGCTTTACGGCTCAGAGCAGCCCGAATGTTTACAATGAGGATGATGAGCTCCAATCAAGTGCAGCAGATTCCAGACAGAGCAGCGCCGCAGCCCGAGGCAAAAGACACGCAGAGATGCAGAGACTGGTCAGACAGCGCTGAAGACTGAGGAGGACTTCAGGGCAATACGACATGTCTGAGTTGGACACAGTGTGGTTTGAGCATTACAGGGGGTTGGGACCAGAAAAGAGCAGGTCAGCCTGTCACATTCACTCTATGTTCTAAGATCAGGTTATGTGCTTTGTGTTCAGACAAACCTTCATGAGAAATAAATAATAGATTCCGAGAGCAAATTCCTCCCCAACACTGACAGCCAGGAACAAGCTGATTATGTTACAGAGGGTACAGCTTTAGTTAACATGTTATACACATCAATGCACTTTGCACTTCTACATTTCAAGACTGTAGTCCTAAGGTTTAATATATATATATATATATATATATATATATATATATATATATATATATATATATATATACATACATATACACACACATTCATTATCATCCGCTTTATCCTCTATTAGGGTTGCTGGGGGGCTCCCCATGCCCATCCATGGGAGAACATTTCGGGCGCTGGGCAGATACACCCAGGACAGGACGCCAATCTATCGCTGGGCACACACTCACTCACTCATACACACTCCATATGGGGAAATTTGGAGAACTCAATTGACTTGATCCATGTTTTTGGACTGTGGGAGGAAACCGGAGAACCCGGAGGAAACCCACGCAGACACGGGGAGAACATGGAAACTCCACCCAGATGGGGATTCAAACCGGGAATCCCTAGTGCTGAGAGGAGAACATGCTAACCACTAAGCCATCATGCCGCCTATACACACATAGCTACGCTCTGCAAGCGCTTTGGGTGAGAACATACAAGAAAATTGACCCAATTGTCCCGAACAAAGATTTCATATTTAGGGCAACAGGCAAACTGGGAGAAATAGGTTTTAATTAGTGGATTTGGAAATGATGTGCTATTCATTTATATATTTTTATATTTATATACCCGACACACATGAAAACGTGCAAACCATCACATCAGCTTGTGGCCCCTCCCCGTGGTTTGCAATGTTACCAGTTTTCAAGGGCGCTAGGCGGAGCCCTGTCAGGGGCATTTAATACTCATAATCAAAGTCCATTATTAATGGCTTCGCCTTCTCCCCCACACCACGTGATCCTATCACACTGCCCCACCAGCAGATTCTGGTTCTCGGTGCCCAGACATGTTAATGAGAGAGAAAGAGAGAGATAGAGAGAGAGAGAGACTAATGTCCTCCTGCCTCCATGCACGCAGCTCCGACCGCATCTGCCCACGAGCTCTTGATGTCATCTCTTCAGCATGGGGCCACATGCAGACCACTTATCTTCTCCCATGCCAATGGACATTCAAAAGCGGCAGGTCCCCGTCTTTCGTTGTGATGAGCGACGCACCCAGTCATCTTTTGCTCCATCTCCAGTAACTGGAACCTCCGCCTACCAACCCACTGTAATTTGCTTTCCATGAAAGCTACAAGCATTGGCAGGGCATGCACCCCCAATGGGGAACAAGTGCATTTCAGCAAGGCACCCAACCCTAACTGCTCCCCGGGAGCTGTGTACAAATCCGCCCACCACTCCGGGCTCAGTTTCAGTGGGTTAAAAGTGGAGGACGCAATCCTCTGTGTGTAACTACAGCAGGCAAAGTAGATGACCATCACTTTATCATTGTAAATTAATAACGGGAAAGAGGTTTAATGGCTAACATATTATTCCCGTGATTTATTCCCAATAATGCACACCCTCTTATCCCCTCTTGCTGTATAGACACTCCTGTCTCCCTTTTTGTCCCACAATCTTGTCCCTATCGTAATGTTAGGATTAACTTCTAAATTTAGCTTTAAAACCATAAAAAGGAGCACAAGGCCGTGTGCACACTGTATTGTATTACTGAACAGGACACACGGCTGCTGTTTGATTCTGTGCCTGGGTCACATGATCATACCGCACAAAGCTGCGAGTGGCGGCAATCTGTCCAGCTTAGCATTTTGCAGAAGAGTGTTTTGGCTGGGCATATTTCTCCCCGACGGTAATAATGGGTGTAATGAGCAAAGCGCAGTTTGGTAAGTAAATGAAAAACATTCATTGATAATGTAATACGCAGCAGATGGGTACGAAATTAAACAGGGCTGCACGAGGCCTAGTGCAATACGTCACATTCATTAATCTCGGCTCTGTGGTATTTGGCGGCTGAAACTATTTCCCTTTCAGGAATAATTAGCGGATCCATCCAAGCTCTCCCGAATAAGACCACGTGTTCTATTTTAGAGCCGTTTCACCGTAATGGCTGCCGTTTCCCATTATGTCTGTTCTCCGTCTCGATGCCTGAGACTTCCTTGCAGAATAAGGACTTATGGTTTCTGAGTAAATGTTAGTCTTTATGAAGCCGTCTGAGTGTCAATGATGATTAATATTCATATACCCTCCATCCATCCATCACCTTCTGCTAAATCGCAGAGGAAGTTCCCCATGCCCACCCAGGGGAGAACGTTTGAATCCCAATTTGGGTGGAGTTTCCATGTTCTCCATGTTTGTGTGGGTTTCCAGAGAGACATGGATTCAAGGTTAATTGAATGTTCTACATTGTTCCATATAGAGTGTGTGTATGTGTGTGTACCCAGTGATGGGTGTTTTCTCCTGAATGGGCATGAAAAACCACCCGCCTGTTTATTCATTCATTCATTATCTCCCACTTATCCTCTATTAGGGTCGCGGGGGGGTTCCCCATGCCCATCCAGGGGAGAACATCTCGGGCGCTGGGCAGATAGACCCAGGACAGGGCACCAATCCATCGCTGGGCACACACTCACTCACACAGACACACTCTAAACGGGGCAATTTTTGAGAATTCAATTAACTTGATCCATGTTTTTGGACTGTGGGAGGAAACCGGAGAACCTGGAGGAAACCCACGCAGACACGGGGAGAACATGGAAACTCCACCCAGATGGGGATTCGAACCGGGAATCCCTAGTGCTGAGAGGTGAACGTGCTAACCACTAAGCCACCGTGCCGCCACCCGCCTATTTATATTTTATATAAATATATATAAAAAATATAAGTTATTCAAGCAGTGAGCATGAAGTATGCCTGCTGGATAAGAGCCAATTGGTTCACTATCTGTAGATTAAAGTACTTATCCTTCACCACCCTAGCTACCCCCTGCTGCCACACACACACACACACACACACACACACACACACACACACACACACACACACACACCAAAGGGCAGCTGTATTTGTGTCGAGGCACTTCCTGATGGCAGAGGATTGAGGTCAGTGTAATGCTAAGTTCCTGATGACGGTGGTAAATAGAGGTGTTTCTACTCCACAAATGCACACGTGCACACACGCACACACAGAGGCACTCAGTTGCCATGGCAACGTGGGAATCCACCATCCAGAAAGACTCGGGAGAGATTCCGAAATCTCTGGGATGAAGGCGGCTTGTCCCATTTTCTAAAGTGTGACAGCAGAAACTCAACAATGAAGATAATGTGATAAGACTGAGCGAGTTACCCAACGGGTCCTCACATCACTAAAGCTTATTCTTCTTCTTTTCAGTACGCTGTACAGCTGCAGGCATGACGAATACTAATCAATCGATTTCAAAATGAGGCAAGCTCACAGGGATTTCGTGCTGTACAGAATTCCTAGTCTTTTTCGCAAATAAACTAGATTTAAAATGCTATCTGTTATCAAGGATTTACAGAGACTATTGTCATTTAAATGCAATATCTGGTACATGAAATGTAAAAGAAATTCCATTTTACGGACCCAGTTTACCCTAAGGGGTAAAAAAAAATAATTTGAAAAATACATTAGAAAAAATAATAATAATTAAATATAGCAGCATTACATAACTCATCCATCCATTATCTTCCGCTTTATCCTCTATTAGGGTCGTGGTGGGGGTCCCCATGCCCATCCAGGGGAGAACGTCTCGGGCGCTGGGCAGATAGACCCAGGACAGGGCCAACCTATTGCTGGGCACACACTCACTCACACAGACACACTCTATATGGGGCAATTTGGAGAACTCAATTGACTTGATCCATGTTTTTGGACTGTGGTCCTGCAGGATGTCCTCAATGGACTTGCATATAGTTTTCCAGTTGTTATAATTTTTATCATTTGGTAAATACGGTCACCGGGTCTCAACAAAATCTGTGTATGGGTGTCCTGCACTGTTGATTTTGCCCGGCCACTCAAGTCCCCCACTTAGTCTTGGTCCTCCCAAGGTTTCTTCCTTTAAAATAATAACATAACTGAAAGTGTTTTGTCTTTCCACTGTCGCTTCAGCTTGCTCTTTGGGGGTTTAAAGGCTTTTAACTCTGTAAAGCTGCTTTGTGACGATGTACTGTTGTAAAAGGCCCTCTATAAATAAATCCCTTGAACTTGAGTTTGACACACTCGGCTGTGTGTAAGTGTGCGATCACTTTATCACGTTACTTTAAAGTAGGAGGTAGATAACAATTACAGAAGTTGAAGGTGCATCTAAATGGAAAATGAAACTAATAAAATGCTAACAGAACCCTGACGGAATTTTATTTAGCAGACCGCATGACATCTCATCACCTCTGTGGTTCAGAAATGGTGTCGGACAGACAGCAGTCACGAAAGACTGGAGGACACAACGTGTCCATACTGGCTGATTCATGCGCACTCCGATCTCTCCTTCAACCGGAGGAGAAAGCTGAAAAACCTGTCGCCGCCAGGAGCCAAATGCAAATGAAAACTCCTGATTGTGCGTCTCCCACCTGATTAGCTCCACTCGCGCTCTTACATAACTGGCTTTCCAACGAGCGAGTGAAAGGAAGTGAGGGAGAAATTGGACCCGACACATATCTGTTTAAAGGGTGAGTCATGTAAAGTCTTATTGAACAGAGCCAAGCCCTTTTCAATAGCCTCCTTAGTTCTGCTTTATTATCTTCACATAGTCTCCCACTAACACACTCTCGCTCACGTCTCCACACACACACACACACACACAC
>JAFMOD010001489.1:3119-23607 GCA_019802435.1 Corydoras maculifer
ATTGTGCAAACACTAACAAACAGTGCTCTGTTTTTACAACTGATGCAATTATAGCCAATTAAGACATTAGTACTGATGTAACTATAGTATTTATTATTGTTGATGCCAAAGTGATACCACTTGGCTTTTGCATTTGGACTGAGATTTACAAACTTTCCAAATACAGGGAGAAGGTAAAGGACTGGTTGAAAACTAGGACAAGTTCAAGTTCAAGTAATTTATTTCTATAGCGCTTTGAACAACAGCACATTTTCACAAAGCAGCTTTACAGAATGAAAAGCCTTTAAAACCCCAAAGAGCAAGCCAAAGCGACAGTGGCAAGAAAAAACTCCCTGTTATTTTGTTATTTAAGGAAGAAACCTTGGGAGGACCAAGACTCAGTGGGGGACTCGTCCTCCTTAAGCGGCCAGGCAGCAACAACAATGTAGGACAGCCATGTAGAGATATTTAACAAATGGAAAAACTAACAACTGGAAAACTATATGTGAGTCCATTAAGGGCGTCCAATTCCACATTCTGTTAAAAATCAAACGCATCAAAGGAGTCATTTAGACATTTGACTCGGTGCTTGACATCTGCGCTGAATCCAACCTTCATATTCAGATATAAAGCCAAGTTCTAACCCCACTTATTGTTGCAAATTCATTATAAATAGACGGACGCTGTTCGATCTCCCCACGTTAATGATGATCTAATAAAAAGTAAAGAAATTTTAGACTTAAAAACCTCATTCATTAAATTTTAAAATACTTTTGTTTTTAGAATGAATGCAAAAAAGACACGAATTGTATTTTCTCAGTAATGAATTGTGGGATTGCACTCAAATTCAAAATTATTAGAGACAGTTATATATAAAAGACATATACTTTTTTTTGTATTCAATTGCAGCCAAAGAACCACAACATTTGGCTCCTTGGTTGCATTTCCCCCATTTATTATCGTTTCTTTCTAATAAAATAGAATAATAACTTCTGCATAAGTTCCAGTAACAAAATATATGTAATGAAATACCTCTTTTATTTTTCTAAGCTGCTCATCCTGATTTGTTCTACGCAGGAAAACCTTCAGAGGGCATAAAACCTTTACAACGCATCTAGATACAGTTTAGTGGTATGGTTTTGTACCATGAGACCACTAACTCCCATGGCATCAAGCCACATTATGAAATCCAATCGCCTCAAAAGCCAAAGGTTACTTCGGGTTCATCTCGTCACTGTAAACGTTTTAAAACGATTTTTATGTTGATTGTTTCAAACTTGTGCAAGTTACTGAAACGAGTATCATTACTGGATACTAGCTTAAAAAAACAATTAAATAACTTTATAATTAAATTACTGCAGGTAGGCGGCATGGTGGCTTAGTGGTTAGCACGTTCGTCTCTTAGCACTAGGGATTCCCGGTTCGAATCCCCATCTGGGTGGAGTTTCCATGTTCTCCCCGTGTCCGCGTGGGTTTTCCTCCGGTTTCCTCCCACAGTCCAAAAACATGGATCAAGTCAATTCATTCATTCATTCATTATCTCCCGCTTATCCTCTATTAGGGTCGCGGTGGGGTAACCCATGCCCATCCAGGGGAGAACGTCTCGGGCGTTGGGCAGATACACCCAGGACAGGGCGCCAATCCATCGCTGGGCACACACTCACTCACACAGACACACTCTATAGGGGGCAATTTTGAGAATTCAATTAACTTATTCCATGTTTTTGGACTGTGGGAGGAAACCGGAGAACCCGGAGGAAACCCACGCAGACACGAGGAACATGGAAACTCCACCCAGATGGGGATTCGAACCGGGAATCCCTAGCGCTGAGAGGCGATCGTGCTAACCACTAAGCCACCGTGCCGCCATCAAGTCAATTGAGTTCTCCAAATTACCCCATATAGAGTGTGTATGTGTGAGTGAGTGTGTGCCCAGCGATAGATCGTCGTCCTGTCCTGGGTCTATCTGCCCAGCGCCCAAAATGTTCTTCCCTGGATGGGCATTGGGAATCCCCCCACGACCCTAATAGAGGATAAAGCGAAAGATAATGAATTACTGCAGGTGAAGTGATTGGTTGCTAGGGAAAGTTGAGTAGATGGTTCACATCAGCATATGGACTAAACCCCCTGCTGTATTCTCTTTAATCTGCCTCTCTCACTCGAGCTGCTGCTGATTATTTAAATCATGAGTCACCAGAATGCTTCACAAGCGCTAAGCCATTTAGTTTAATCCTATGCTGGGTCTGCAGGAAGGGGGGGAAGGTCCCCCATGCCCATCCAGGGCGGCACGTTTCCGGCGCTGCACAGGCGGCTGTCGTTTGGCCCACACGCACTATATAGGGGCAATTTGGTGCAGCCAGCTTTACCTCGAACCCTTGTTTTTATTGTTGTTGTCTGGATTGTGGGAGAAAATTGGCCATGGGGAGGGATTCTAACCTGGGTCCCTGGTGCTGAGAGGGGAACGTGCTAAGCACTACTCCACCATGCCACCCACAGTTCCAATATCTTACGAAATAAAAGAAAATCATGTGACTCGCACAAAAATTTGGCGTTTTGCAGGGAATGTTTAGTAAGCAGTAGCAGTCCTGGATGCTTTGTCTGTTCAGCTGAGTCACAAGGTGCAAGTCTCGGTTAAACTGATTTGTAGTAACTGATAAAACGGTTAAAACGGGTAAAACATTTGGTTTGTGTATTCGATTAAAGGCTTAAGTCAGCATGCAACTCGGGACGACAAACGTCCTTACCCATCAGAACTGCATTTGGTTTTTAAGGTGACAGAGGTGTGGGGGCGGGTATTCATTAGGTTATTAAATGTGTTTTTTGGGGGGGCGTTTGTTCTTTTTATTAAGAAACAAGTGCTAAATTGGGGGCACGGTGGCTTAGTAGTTAGCATGTTCTCCTCTCAGCGCTAGGGATTCCCGGTTCCAATCCCAATCTGGGTGAAGTTTCCATGTTCTCCCCGTGTCTGTGTGGGTTTCCTCCCACAGTCCAAAAACATGGATCAAGGTCAATTAAGTTCTCCAAATTGCCCCATATAGAATGTGTAAGTGTGCGTGTCTGTGAGTGAGTGTGTGCCCAGTGATAGATTGGCACCCTGTCCTGGGTGTATCTGCCCAGCGCCCGAAACATTCTCCCCTGGAAGGGCATGAGAAACCCTAGTACAAGATAAGTCAGAAGAAAATGGATGGATGGAAGTGCTCCATCAGCCACCTAGCTGTTTTTTTTTTTTTTTTTTTTAAGGCAAACTGTGAAAATTGAGCTGATACTGTTTAAGCTGCACTTTTGTGTGTGTGTGTGTGTGTGTGTGTCAGCGGGCCTCTTCTGTGTGGATGTGGGTAAACCTGATGGCAGTGCTTGTTTTAAAAAAGTCCCTTTTTTGTTCTTCAGATCTGCAAAATGGCCGGATCTCCAATCCAAAGGCAGCCCTTTGGAGCATCTCCACACCCCGTCGGAGGTGAAATTAGTGGAGGTGATAAAAGTATACAGTGACAAATTCAGCAAGCCATGCCATCCATTCTTCGGTTTCTTTCGTTCGAAAGGTTTCATCTCCCCCCAACTTGATTTATCGAACCCTCGGCTTTTTGTTTCTTGTGGCTCTCCAGGACGAACTGGCGAGTTCTCGACTGTGACCACGCAACGCTAACTGTGAATCAACCAGTCTGCCTCTCAGGCCTGCCTGTCTCCTTACTTTTACTTCCTCTCATCGCTGTTTTATTTGCTTACTTATTAACTCGATCCTTTACGAGGGGAGACGTTACTGTATATTTGGACATGTTAGATATCGTTCGTCGTGGACAAGTATTGATCTGTATCCAGGCTGCACCTTATCCTGCAACGCCCCTGTCCGTCTCTGCGGATCACGATTCCATCCTTTACCTTTTTTTCGTCCGTTTGTTAAATCATTCTCAGTTTTTTTTTTTTTTCTTTCTCTCTCATCGGTGTGCAGCTTTGCTTAAGTACAGCTCGTGTGAACAAGAACACAGGGCTCATCACAAATGCATTGTCTGTAACGGAACGCTGTCAAAGAAGCAAAGTCACCATTGAAATACAATGGCTAATTTACGGTTGTCAGCTTTCGCCGTGCCGCAAGACCTCCTTCCATCCCGTCACTGTGAGCGATGTTTCAAAGAGGCTCATTTCACTTCTTTTTGTTTCGCAGCCCTGTTTTTCCGGAAGTGGGCTTTAAATCGGAGCAGATGTGGTCACCGTATACGACAGCACTTTAATCTTAAGGACAGCTATGTCATAATGATGGACATGTAATGGGTCTTTATGGTTAAAAATAATTACGCAGACGGCTTTAGTCTACTTCGATATTTAGATTGCCCTTTGGCTTTAGGTCATTGAGTGTTTTTGCATCGTCTCTTCATATGTATAATTATTATTATTACTTTTTTTTTTGTCTTAAAAATGGCCAATCAAAAATATTAGCACTTTCGTAACTCCAAAGTGGGGAGGGAGGGAGGTGGGGGTATGGGGCGGTCAGGTTGCACCATAGATGCATCTGTAATTTCTTTCTACTCGTGGATGTTTTCTAGAAATACCTCCAGAATTTCAATGTTGGACACTTCTGGTGTAAAAACGTACGGTATATTTCTGTGGGACTTTGTATGTCGTGTGCCGTATGCTTTTCGTCCACCCACTAATTGAATCCGTACTATTCTGTTCTGATGCTCGGTGGTGTGTGGGTACACTGGAAATGCACCAGCTCTACTAGGCTGATGTATGATAGCCAAAAGAACCTGACAATCCCTGTGATCATCCTTTTGTAATGAGATTCGTCAGCGACGTTGCCTTGAGAAGTAGTCCTTTCCCGATGGCTCCGAGGGAACGGCGTTCACTTGCAATATGGCTATAAACAATGGAACGTCCTTTCAGTTGTAAACCCTGTAACAGGGCAAACTGTGACTGTGAAATGTACAGAATATGCTATATAGGCTGTTGCCATGCTAAAACTTTAGTTCTTAGTTGCTTCAAAGCTCCAAAAGCAAACCGGTACACCTCTCTTGAGATAACTATCCTCTCTTCTGCACTAGTGAACTTCTTCATCTGGTCTTGTTTGTGTTCGTACTTTCGAGCTTCGAGCTGCTCCGCTCCCTCCAGCCCAAATAATCGGAATGCTGAAGGGAGGCGGGAGAAAACATCTGTGAAATCGTGAGGCCAAATGCGTCATGCTTGGGGATCATTACACCGTGAGCTATTTTATTAGGTTTTATATACTTATATTTGAATGTACGTAGGTGTTGGGTATCGTAATGTTCTTCGGGTGAAGGGGTCAACATAAGCCAAAGTGGAAGTTGAGGCGGTGAGGTTTAGCCTGATATAAACTTGCACAAATATGGCCCACCCCGAGGTTACTGTCCTGAGTGGTGTAGGCTCAGAACCAGAGGCTAAATATATTTTATTGTAATCATCTTTGCGGATCAGAAAACTAGCTTTACCCGATGTTCAGCTGAGCTTGCCATAGTTCTCAGACTCTTTCTTGAGAGTCGTCTACGAAGGCGGTGAGCCTTCAGTGGTGGCTTTGTGAGTACAGTACTTTCACGTTTTAAAAACTCGTCGTCGAACATGCTTTGGCAGTTTGGATTTTTTTTTTTTAATGCCGAAAGGGGAACAGGGAGAACATGTATTCTGCTAATCTGTCTTTAAGATGTAGTAATAATTAGGATCGCTTTTGTAACGCCACACGCAAAGAGTCTCCAAATGCTGAGGACCCACCCATCAACTTATCGATTCTTTTGGTTTAACCCAGCTCTTCCTGTTCACACTGCAGGTTCCTCGTTCAGTCCAAGTCACTGTTAGACTCCAGCTCGGAGCGGGTTCTTTAAAAACGGAGCTTTACCAGAATGGGAGACATATTTTTGATAAGAATTTAGCTACACAATCAGGTCGGAAGATTTGTAGGTGGCAATGAAACCTGTACTATCAGAATCCTACCTCATGGCTAATCATGTCACTTTAGTTATGTGCGTCATTCACAGCGACTCCGTACGTGCAGAGATTTGTATATGAATCGAGTGTGTTGTGGACTTTATTTTTTTATTCTTTCGGTGATTTTTCGATGTTCTGCCGTTTTTGCTTTCTTCAACCGGCTAAGATGACCAGTTCAGACTGGTTCTTCGATGGTTTCCTCACATCTCCTGACTATCTGAATATTGTGCTTCAGGCTTCGTGCAGCAGATCAGTTCGTCCGTGTTGTCCGGTTGGTTCTTTTTTGGTTTTTCTCTGGTTGATGGTGCTACCAGCACACATGCCATTTACCTCAGATGGTGCTACTTTTTACTGTGGTGGATGTCATTCAGTGTCAAGATCAAAAACCAGTGACTTTATTATTGTTTATCGATTGAAATCAGGATAACAGGCATATCTTGCTCGTCACCACACACACACACGAACACACTCGACTGTCTTTGGTATTTATAAGCAGTTATGTATAGACTCTTGTTGTTTTAGTTTGTTTTTTTTCCATTAAGAGCAAACTCTAATGCCGACGTAAGCTTGCCATCTAACGCAGTCTACCTACCTGAACGGTACCAGGCGGGGAACCACGGTCCTCAGCAGTGAACTCCTTAAATCCCACTGTATTTACCATCGAACGGCAATGTGACAATGATCTATTCAGAATCTATTTTAAGTATTGCAATACTCTGACGGATATTGTAATGGCTTGGCGACCTGAGTCTGGCCCAGAGGGACAGTTCAGCTGCAGCGTACCTCTTAATCATGTTTTATGACGAGCCGATTCAACGGACGGTCATTTGCTTACCGTATGCTATATTAATGCTATTACTACTTTTGTAAATACTAGTATTTCATTAGCTGCGTTCCCGTAATGGGTAGTGTGGGTAGTGAAAGTGGTAACTTGCTACCATTACACATAAGAAATACACTTACAGGTTATTTTTGTTCTCCCAAATTTAAGAGCTCATTTCTATTTTTCAATATCACTTGATGGAGGATCATTTCAGGACACCGACTGAAATGTTCCCTGAACATATTCAACAACCTCACAGCTACAGGACGTTTGTTTATAAGTAAAAGAAGCCAGACGTAGTCTGTTGTTTGGGTTCATGTTTCCGTCTTTACTCTCGCTGCTGAATAACATGTGAACGTGTAAGTATTTGTACGTTTTGGTTTATTTTTTTTTTGTTTTTTTAAGGCATTGCTAGCGAATGTCTCCTAAATAACTGTGAACATGCTTTTCTTTCGGGTGGCAGGTGTCATGAGTGGGGCTTTTACACACTCAGTGCTTTTGTCATCTTTCAGACCGAGGAGTACTTGCGATGAATGTCTTGTTCCTTTGAGTTGCAGGTGCCATGAAAACACAAAGACAAGGGCTGGATTCTTTGACCCGGACCGAGTTCAGTTCTTATTCAAAAACGAGCACTTAGTTTGAACAGCGAGTCGGTCGGAAATGGCGGGATTATACCGTTCTGTGAAACCAGGCCTATATACTGTCCCTTGTCTTTCAACGTCCTGTTGGTTGTAGAAAGGAGTTTTAGAGAAGGAAGCAGTCCCTCACCGACCCGTCTCACTCCTCCGGGGCGTGGCCTCGGTCGGCCCGCGTCGTTATGTCGTGTATGTGCTGCAGTCCAAGTACTCTTGTTCTATGTACAAATCACCTTAATAAATTCAGACTTCTATTCTACAAATAAATGAACCCTCTCAGGGGGACTGTGGCTTTTCGTCATTTTCCCTTCTGAATGCATCTTTTATGAAAAGCGATTTCTTTTTCCGGTTAATGTGAAAGCAGAGGGTTTGCTGCTTGAAAGCAAATCACTGAGCATGCACTGGATGAATTTTACTTCTGCACTGTGTTTAAGGGTTCTAGAACTCGGTGCTGATTTTAAACTTGCTTCATATGCACGGAGTAAGCTTGAAGGTATGTTTTAGGGTTTTAACAGATGGTTATTTTAAAGTCCATCCACTATCTTTTGTTTTATCCTATATTGGGGTCGCGGGGGGGGGGGGTTCCCCATGCCCATCCAAGGGAGAACGTCTCGGGCGCTGGGCAGATACACCCAGGGCAGGGCGCCAATCTATTACTGGATACACACTCACTCACACATACACTCTATATGGGGCAATTTGAAGAACTCAATTGACTTGATCCATGTTTTTGGACTGTGGGAGGAAACCGGAGAACCCGGAGGAAACCCACACGGACACGGGGAGAACATGGAAACTCCACCCAGTTGGCGATTCTAACCGGGAATCCCTAGAGCTGAGAGGAGAACATGCTAACCACTAAGCCACCGTGCCGTCTATTTTAAAGTCATATATGCATTTTCCATCTTTAAATATGATTCTGCAGGTTAATCAGGATCGATACTTAATGGTACAGTCTGCTTTTGAGGTGTCTTCGCAGGTCACCCTGATCCTAAATGTTTTGTCAGAGTGGACCTGACACTCGCTTACAGATTTGCTCTGATGGTTTGAGGCAAAACAGAAATAATTGTGGCGTTTGCCGACATTGAGGTTCACAGACTGAAAGAAAGCTCAAGTACGTATGTATTTTCATTTTATCCATATACAGAGGTGTACAGTACAGAGTGTTACAGTAAACCACACAACATAATTGTGCATTTGCAATACAAATTTGCGATAAATACGATAGACTATTTACAATTTTTTTTATAGGTCGATAAACAATAAGTACTGTGAGTCCACTGAAAGCATGAGCTATAAGGTGTCTCTAAATATGTCTATTAGTTATAAATGTAAACGATACATCCATCCATCCATTATCTTCCGCTTTATCCTCTATTAGGGTCGCGGGGGGGTTCCCCATGCCCATCCAAGGGAGAACGTTTCGGGCACTGAGCAGATACACCCAGGACAGGACGCCAATCTATCACTGGATACACACTCACTCACACATACACTCTATATGGGGCAATTTAGAGAACTCAATTGACTTGATCCATGTTTTCTGACTGTGGGGGGAAACCGGAGAACCCGGAGGAAACTCACATGGACACGGGGAGAACATGGAAACTCCACCCAGATGGGGATTCGAACTGGGAATCCCTAGTGCTGAGAGGAGAACATGCTAACCACTAAGCCGCCGTGCTGCCTATAAACGATACACTTAGCAGTAAATTTGTCGATCTTTGGTATAAGAAGAGCTGTGTGTCTGTATTTGCGTTTGTGTGTGTGTGTGTGTGTGTGTGTGTGTGTGTGTGTGTGTGTGTGTGTGTGTGTGTCATTTCCTGAGTGCAATTGTTGATACCTGAACTATGGAGTATCCTGGTGCATCATCTATAGGAACGAGCTGATTAAAAATGAAAAAGGATGCTCAGCATGTCATACCTCAGAGTAACATGCTCCAAAGCGGCTCTCTTAGCGCGCCATTATGGAAACATTTCACCCTGAAACAACAGCTTTAAAGCCGTTCTGATGGCACACAAGAGAGAGACGCCTCCGTCATTACTGAGCACTTCCAGACCGGGTGACGACGACTGAGAGCCGGGAAATTACAGCCCAACTGCCCTAACTAGCTGCCTGTGCAAAACTGCAAATGGTGTAGCAATTCACATTTTTAAAAAAAATTGGCATAGATGGCTTAGTGTTTAGCATGTTCTCCTCTCAGCGCTAGGGATTCCTGGTTCGAATCCCCATCTGGGTGGAGTTTCCATGTTCTCCCCGTGTCCACGTGGGCTTTACTCAGGGTTCTCCTGTTTCCACCCACAGTCCAAAAACATGGATCAAGGTCAATTGAATTCTCCAAATTGCCCCCAATAGAGTGTGTCTGTGTGAGCGAGTGTGTGCCCAGTGATGGATTGGCGCCCTGTCCTGGGTCTATCTGTCCAGCGCCCGAAATATTCTCCCCTGGATGGTATATATATATATATCCCAGAGTGGATTCTGAAACAGAAGACACACAACTAATAATCTGGTGGAACTAAAAACATGTAGGATGTGTTATCCAGCCCGCTGCATGATGTAATAACACGCTGTGACCAGTAATCCTCAAGGACCTGTCGCCGGTCGTCTGCTGAGGTCGTCGTTCCACCTTAAAAAAGAACAAATAACATCTCCTGTGGGTGTCCCCATGCTTTTGTCTATAGGTATGTCATTTTAGGGGGAGCACTGGGGCGAATTTGTTTGATCACTTTTGTACGTTGTAGTACATTTGTACGATTTCGAGTATTTGTTTGTTCATTATCTTCCCCTTGATCCAGTACACGGGGTATATACGGCATGGATGGGTTAAATCTGGAGGGCAAATTCCTCTGTGTGAGCACTGTGGACAAAATACATCACTTATAGTATTAATATCCCTTCTCTTTGGCAGTGGGTGGTGTTGAGGTTCAGTCCGGTTCCTCGTGTCTGAGCCTCCTCTATGTGGATTTGCCTCTACAGTCGTGGTGGATGTTCATCAGTTTGCATCATCGCTGTGGTAAATGCAATGAGAGCTTCTTAATGGAGTTTGGGCTTTGTGGGAATGCCTCAGCACCTACCTAAGCAGATGTATCCTGACGCATATTAAGCTAGTTGGTTCTGATTGGTTGGTTATGCCAGGTGGCTAATTAAGATGTAATTTTGCTAAAGCACTTTGCGTTTTTGCCCCTGGCGTATTGAGGATGGCTTTTGGGACGCTCCCTGCGATGAGCTGTGGTCCCCGTTTAAATAATCTTTAGTGTCAGACAGGACCACTGAAGCAGCTCAGCTGTTTGTCAGCTTAACACTTACAGCTGTGTAATTTCCTCCCTGCCATCCAGATTATTTAATGTACAGACTAATGCCTTCAGCACGTCTTATTAAATCTGCCTTCGCTGATCTATAAGCCAATCGCAGCCTGTTGCTTCATGTGGAAAAAACGACGGGAGTTTAGAGTCCCTGTCTTCCATCCATCCATTACTTTCTGCTTTATCCTATGCTAGGGTCGCGGGGGGCGGTTCCCCTTGCCCAACCAGGGGAGAACACTTCAGGCGCTGGGCAGATACACCCAGGACAGGATGCCAATCTTTTGCTGGGCACACACTCAATGACACACACAGACAATCTATATGGGGCAATTTGTATAATTCAATTGACCTTAATCCATGTTTTTGGACTGTGGGAGGAAACCCATGCGGACACAGGGAGAACATGGACACTCCACCCTGATTGGGATTTGAACCTGGAATCCCTAGCGCTGAGAGGAGAACATGCCAACCACTAAGCCACCGTGCTGTGAGTCCCTGTCTCAAACTATTTATTCATTTATTTATTATTCATCCATTATCTTCCGCTTTATCCTCTATTAGGGTGGCGGGGGGGGGTTCCCCATGCCCATCCAGGGGAGAACATTTCGGGTGTTGGGCACAGGACGTCAATCTATCACTGGGCACACACTCACTTACACAGACACACTCTATATGGGGCAATTTGGAAAACTCAATTGACTTGATCCATGTTTTTGGACTGTGGGAGGAAACCCATGTGAACACGGGGAGAACATGGAAACTCCACAGAGATGGGGATTCGAACTGGGAATCCATAGTACTGAGAGGGATGCTAAGCACTAAGCCACCGTGCCACCCACTGAGCACATTATCATGATGATGATTATTATTAATTTTACAGCTCAGTTCTACAGAAACTCTCTGTGTTCTACGGATGTCAGTGTTGTCTCAATTTTTGCATCCCTGTAGCATCCCCGGTCCTGCCAGACCTGTAGAAAGCAAGAAAGCAATCTGATCTCGTTTGGCAGACACTAATATGAGCACCTCATATATGCACTTTATTATCTCTCGCCCTTCTGTCTGGTTTCTTGTTCACAAATCACACATCTTTCATTATTAAGAATGTTTGAGTGGATAAGACAGCAGCGGGCATCTCCCGCTTTACTGGCTTATTTGGCGAGTATCATCTGGAGGATCAGTTCTCCATTCTCCAGCTTTGACTTTGAATTGGACACGCGCAGGCTGTGGCGAGTGAGATGGCGTGTGTTTGATGTGTGGCGGGAGGCGAGGCGCAGTGTGAGCGCGCTCGGGATTAAAAGCTAGATTGATCTGAGTGTCAAAAAGAGATAAGCACACTGGTCTGGCTGATTTATTGGGGAGGCAGGGAGTTAATATCAGAGCACCCAGCTGTGTACACACACCCACACACACCCACACCCACACCCACACACACACATACGTACACGTACTAACATTTATTGTAATATTAAATGAAGCGTTGTGTAAGATGATTAAACCAGAGGAGCCAACGCGATGAGAGGCAGCGTGCGCCGACCTGTTCAGAATGTTAACGTTCGGGAGTCTGTGTTTTCATTATTTACCATGGCAACAGAGGCGGGCGGCTTCATATGGAAAAGCAACGTTTCTGTACAATTTTGCGCTGGCTCAAGTGTTTGTTTTGGTTCTCCGTGCCGTCGGTCCTCTCTCACTCTCTCGGTTCTTTCTATGCCTGAGGGGACCGCTGAATGTCATTAGCGCTAACAGTGTCCACATGGCGGTAATGTATTGCAGTGAGGGATATTGACAGGGAGATGATTCAGTATAGTAATGATGGATGAAGCGGGTGCCGTGGGCCAGCACATGCAGGGCCATACGTGCTGCTGGTGGAGAGAGAGAGAAAGAGAGAGAGAGGCAGCACAAAACATACAGTAGTGTTCCTCTGCCGTTTCACCACAACACAGAACCCCATATCTGTCCCCTTTCATTTAACCAGTAATGAGTTAAGTGCTCTTAGTGGTTAACATGTTCTCCTCTCACTGCTGGGGATTCCCGGTTCCAATCCCCATCTGGGTGGAGTTTCCATGTTCTGTGTCCACGTGGGTTTCCTCCAGTTTCTCCGGTTTCCTCCCACAGTCCAAAAACATGGCTCTAGATCAATTGAATTCTCCAAATTGCCCCATATAGAGTGTGTGTGAGTGTGTGTCCAGTGATAAATTGGCGTCCTGTCCTAGGTGTATCTGTCCAGCGCCCGAAACGTTCTCCCCTGGATGGGCATGGGGAACCTATCCCCCCCCCCCCCCCACCCCCGACCCTAATAGAGGATAAAGCGGAAGGTAATGGATAGATGGAGTTAAGTGCTGGGCCGCACGGTGGCTTAGTGGTTGGCATGTTCTCCACTCAGCGCTAGGGATTCCTGGTTCGAATCCCAATCTGGGTGGAGTTTCCATGTTCTCCCGGTGTCGGCGTGGGTTTCCTCCGGGTTCTCCGGTCTCCTCCCACAGTCCAAAAACATTGCTCAAGGTCAATAGAGTTCTCCAAATTGCCCCATATAGAGTGTGTTTGTGTGAGTGAGTGTGTGTCCAGTGATAGATTGGTGTCCTGTCCTCGGTCTATCTGCCCAGCGCCCGAAACCCCCCCCACGACTCTAATAGAGGATAAAGTGGAAGATAATGGATGTTAAAACACTAAGAAGCATCTGATTACATGAAAAATAAACATCATCACGAGCCTCCTAAAGACTTTTTGACAACATTATGGGTTTTAAAGCTTCTCACCGCTAAAAGCAACCACCCTAAACGTTGGAAAACTTCAATAGGATGTTGAGAAATGTCTTTCTCACTAAGTTACATGTCAGTCAGATGGCCATATCGTCTATTTTCCTCATTTCGAGAAGACACACGGCGATTACCTTCCCTGAGGGAGGTGGAGTGAGCTGCATGATGCACCATAATACAATTTGCAACTATTAACACAGTACGAAATTGGACATTGAAACATCACAGGTAACTGCCGGGAAATGCCAACTGCAGCCTCGAGAGTCTGATTCTAATAACACTGCATAGGGAAACGATCTAAAGCGAAGAAAAAAGCTGTACAGGAAGTCAGAGGAGCTTGGGGTTTTGTCCCATGGCACTGAACGTGGCCACGCGCTGAACACTTGTCTACTTTATCTCCCTCTTTTGGCTGAACGTCCATCACCACTGTGCTGTCAGGTACCGGTGCTTCCTGCATCAAACGGGCAGGTGCTGGGTTCCTCACGCATCTCGGAGCTGGGGGACCTCTAATTGGGCCGTGTTTGGGATGAGGGCTCCGGCTGAGCTGAAGATGAATCTGACAGCCTGATGGACTCTGAACACGATGGATGGAGACACAGATTGACAAAAGGATCATGCGAGGACCGCGGAGGGTTTTATTCATGAAGGCCCCGCTGAAACTGCTGGACTTAATGTTGCAGCAGGGCGCGAGCAAACGGCCGTGGAGAAGTCAGCAGAGCAGTTAATGCCATGCAGCTTATCGTGTGCACACACACACACACACACACACACACACACACACACTAAAATATATACATGAAATGCATGAAATGATTCTTGTTGGAAGCGTCACTGAAATTTGTTCTTATTGATGGAATAAGCAGCTTCACATGAACTCAGACTCATGGGTAAGTTTGGAAGTTGGGGTGTTGGGGTGGCAAGACTTACATCCATCATCTACCACTTAATCCTCTATTAGGGTCATGGGAGGGGGGGGCATTCCTGGTTCGAATCCCTATCTGGGTGGAGTTTCCATGTTCTCCTCATGTCCACGTGGGTTTCCTCCGGGTTCTCCGGTTTCCTCCCACAGTCCAAAAACATGGATCAAGGTCAATTAAGTTCTTCAAATTGCCCCATATAGAGTGTGTTTATGTGAGTCTCTGTGAGTGTGTTCCCAGTGATAGATTGGCACCCTGTCCTGGGTGCATCTGCCCCCCCGCAGCCCTAGTAGAGGATAAAGCGGTAATGGAAGTAAAAGATAATGGATGGATGGATTCTCATGTGTTACTCTCTTAATGTTGTTCGAATCCCAATCTGGGTGGAGTTTCCATGTTCTCCCCGTGTCTGCGTGGGTTTCCTCCCACAGTCCAAAAACATGGCTCAAGGTCAGTTAAATGCACCAAATTGCCCCATATAGAGTGTGTGTGTGCCCAATGATAGATTGGCACCCTGTCCTGGGTGTATATAGATTGGCACCCTGACCTGGGTGTATATGGGTGTATCGTGGGGGGGCGTGTAACGCCCCCCCACGACCCTATTAGAGAATAAAGCAGAGGATAATGGTTGGATGGATGGATGTTTATTGACGCGAGCACATGGAAAAGATTTTGGAGAACAGCAGAACACTTTAAACGAGTTCAGATACTTTGCTTTGCTTTCTTTTTACTTATTAAGAACCGTTTCGTAAAACTTCTGCATTATTCATCAGAGGAGACGTGGAACCCTGTCTGCACTCTTCATGTTGTGCATTCATTTGAGAACCTAAGGATAGATTTATTGAGACACTTACACATTTCCACCTACAGGAGCTTTTATAAGACACCATTCTCCGCTTGTCCAGTTATTATGAGCTATCTCTCATGAACATCTGCTTTTTTTGGTGAAGCTTTTAACATGATTTTAAAGTGTGACTGTGGAAATGAAGCACTCGTGAGGTCACAAAATACTAAATATCGGATTTAGAGGCTTTGGCCTGTTCTAGTTCGTCCTAATGGGGTTTGATAGGGTGGAGGACAGCACTCCATGCAGGGCGAACTCATTCAACTGTCTTATTTTGCTTTCTGTAATGGGGTGCAGTCATGCTGGGACATAAAATACCCAAACAGCTGGTATACATGTTTTATTATTATTTTTTTTCATCTTTGGCGAAAGAATTAAATAAAACTTCATTTAATGATTGAGCTGTCATGTCATGGATGTGGTAGCTTAGTGGTTAGTATGGTGAGCTAACAATCTTGAGGTTAAAGGTTCAATCCCTGAGTCCACCATAGCTTTATGTATGTATTCATGATGAACCAAATACTATAAATTGCCCCATATAGAGTGTGTGTGTGAGTGTGTGCCCAGTGATAGATTGGCACCCTGTCCTGGGTGTATCTGCCCAGCACCCAAAACGTTCTCCCCTGGATGGACATGGGGTACCCCCACAACAATTAGTAGAGGATTGAGTGGAAAATAATGGATGAATGAATGAATGAAATTGCCCCATATAGAGTGTGTTTATGTGTGTGTGAGTGAGTGTGTGCGCCCTGTACTGGGTGTATCTGCCCAGCACCTGGAACATTATTCCCTGGCTGGACATTGTGAACCCCCCACAACAATAGTAGAGGATTGAGTGGAAGATAATGGATGGATGGATAAATGAATGAATGAAATTGCCCCATATAGAGTGTGTCTGTGTGAGTGAGTGTGTGTCCAGTGATAGATTGGCGCCCTGTCCTGGGTGTATCTGCCCAGCACCCAAAACATTCTCCCCTGGATGGACATAGGAAACCCCCACATGACCCTAATAGAGGATAAAGTGAAAAACAATGAATGAATGAATGAATCAATTTCAGATAACAACATCCACAAGACCTCATCCATCGTGGGTTAACCTCTGGATGGAGTTTCCATGTTCTCTCCGTGTCCACGTGGGTTTCCTCTGGGTTCTCCGGTTTCCTCCCACAGTCCAAAAACATGGATCAAAGTTGATTGAATACTCCAAATTGCCCCATATAGAGTGTGTTTGTTATCATAGGATAAACATATAAAGCTGATCTGTTTTTTATGTTGCATCTTTTTTAGTATCTAATGTTCCAGAAAGCTGATGTTAAGTTACACACTCAGCTCTGTGTCACAGGCTAAAACACAACCCAAACCCCCACGCAGAATACATCCCACCAAACCGAGGCAGAAGGCCGGTTCTGCGTTCCCTCGTTGGACAGGCTGCGCGAGAGGACCCATAATCATGAACTACAATTTACACAGTTTTGGATAATATTACAAAACAGGAAACGCAGCATAAATATCCTTCAGGGCCTTTTATTTAGTATTAAATAATTCATAAAGCGTTTTTATTTGGAAATGTAGTGTTATTACCAGTGCTGTAAAGTTATCCCTATAAACACCGCCGGCTTCCTTTAATCTCAGGACTTTTCTTTCAAGCCTGTGTGATGCACCATGTTCATGTAGCAACAAAATCCAGTGTATTTCAGCATTTTAAAACGAACTACAAAGAATATAGAATAGCATAGTGATCTCTGCAGTCACACACACACACACACACACATTCTCCTTCTCTGTCCAAAGCATAAGGCTTTTTTAATGACTTCGATTAATGCAGAATGCTGCCTCAATTAAAAAATCCAAAGCTATCATGAATTTTTCATAGTCAGACCGTTTAAACTAATTATGGCTCGAATGAGGCACTTTACACTGTGGCACCCTGAAGTAGGCTGACATTGATGGCTAACGTCAGTGTCACTAGACCTCACTTTGCAGCTATGGCAAGCAACACACTATTTTAAACCCCAAACGCACACACACACACACACACACACACACACACACACATACACGAAAAAATTTCTATACCTTTAAGTGCATTTGTAATATTGGTACGTGTACATTTCTTTTACTCTTATCAAATAAAAACCATCCATCCATTATCTTTCGCTTTATCCTCTACTGAGGTCGAGGAATGGGGGGGTTCCCATGCCCATCCAGGGGAGAACGTCTCGGGCGCTGGGCAGATACACCCAGGACAGGGTGCTAATCTATAACTGGACACACACTCACTTACACAGACCCACAGCAGAGATCCAGAAAACCTGGAGGAATGGGGGACACGGGGAGAACATGGAAACTCCACCCAGATTGGGATTCGAACCAGGAATCCCTAGCACTGAGAGGAGAACATGCTAAACACTAACCCACCGTGCCGTCCTAAAGATGAACTTTAGTTCTAAAATTACAGCCTGTAGTCTATCTGTGTTGGAACTTGAATTTTGGTTTTGACTCTTACTTTGGCAGCTGGGTTTCAGCCTTGGACTTTTATTTTGACAGCGGCTCAGGCCACCTGTTCAGGTAAAGATGGTGTCCTGCACATGGTAACAGTCTCAGGACAATGGAACTACTGACAGTGTAGTTGAATTACAGTTTTAACTTTAAAATTGGAAACTATGGTCTACTTTTAATAGAATTTAGAACAGCTGGACCTTTGGATTATTCCTCTCCACTGTGCTCCACCTCCCCCCTGCATGTTTGTCAACTGCTTCACCCCCTACTACCCATCTCCCCACCATGCTTGCCCAAGTGTGTGCCTTCTTTCTACCCACCTGCCTCTTCTATCATCTAAAACCCAGGTATGAACATCATCCAGACACAGTATAGATCTACAGTTCAAAATGTATGAATTTAATAAAATATGGAGTGTTTCTCATACAACCTCCAGCTCAGCAAATTTGAACTAGTGGCTAAAGTCCAACCATCCATTATCTTCCACTTTATCCTGTACTAGAGTCACAGGGGGTTTCCCTACTCCATCAGGGCACCAATCTATTGCTGAGCACACTCACACACACAGACACACACTCTATATGGGGCAATTTGGAGAATTCAATTAACCTTGATCCATGTTTTTGGACTGTGAGAGGAAACCGAAGAACCCAGAGGAAACCCACGAGGACACGGGGAGAACATGGAAACTCCATGTGGGAGGAGATTGAGTTTTGAACCTGGAATCCCTAGTGCTGAGAGGAGAACATGCTAAACACTAAACCACCGTGCCACCCATGTTGTTCCTTTAACCTTTTTTAAAAAACGAGTCATCCATCCATCCATTCATTATCTTCCACTTTATCCTCTATTAGGGTCGCGGGGGGGTTCCCTATGTCCATCCAGGGGAGAACGTTTCGGGTGCTGGGCAGATACACCCAGGACAGGGCGCCAATCCATCACTGGGCACACACTCACTTACACACACACACTCTATATGGGGCAATTTGGAGTATTTAATTGACCTTGATCCATGTTTTTGGACTGTGGGAGGAAACCGGAGAACCCGGAGGAAACCCACGGGGAGAACATGGAAATTCCACCAGATTGGGATTTGAACCGGGAATCCCTAGCGCTGAGAGGAGAACATGCTAACCACTGTAGTGGCTAAAGAAAGCTTTAAAATGCTTTTTTCGGAGTCTTGTCACTGAAATGTTTTATTTGATCTGACATGTCAGAGGAACTTGTCGACATTAAGCCCAACTGGAAATTGAAAGGCCGGGGTTTTAGAGCCTGATCATGTTTAATGATGAGTTTATGTTTTGTTTTCACATAATTCCGATTTCCTGCTAATGTGACGGGACGTGCTGGTTGTTACCGCTGTGCGTTATCTGGTTTGTACAGATTTGTATGGGTTTTATGTCTCAAAAGCAATGAGCGGGTCAAAAAAAGATTCTTTTTAGATAGAAAGCCCAAACAGCGGGTCGTTTCCTCATATAAAGGCTCTTTATTACTGGGATTAGTTCAGTTATTTGGGGATTAGAAGCTCAGTGCAGGGCAGCATTTAAAGTGTAACTGCATATTTCAGTTGAATGCTGATTTTGCTCTTCTTTCATTTTAAGCAAAGATTCAATTTTCCGTTTAAAAGTGTAAAGGAGTTTAATTTTAAAGCGGGATGTATTAGATGGTCTATATTGGAATCACATGCCGATCCAGGGGAGAGCGTTTGGGCGCTGGGCAGATGCACCCAGGACAGGGCGCCAATCTATCACTGGGCACACACTCACTCACACAAACACACTCTAAATGGGGCAATTTGGAGAATTGAATTGACCTTGATCCATGTTTTTGGACTGTGGGAGGAAACCGGAGAACCCGGAGGAAACCCACAAAAACACAGGAGAACATGGAAACTTCACCCAGATTGGGATTTGAACTGGGAATCCATAGTGCTGAGAGGAGAACATGCTAACCACTAAGCCACCGTGCCGCCCTCAGTACTCAATATCCATCCATCCATTATCTTCCGCCTTATCCTCTACTAGGGTCGCGAGGGGGCGGGAACCTGGAGGAAACCCACACGGACACAGGGAGAACATGGAAACTCCACCAAGATTGGGATTAGAAGCAGGAATCCCTAGTGCCAAAAGGAGAACATGCTAACCACTAAGCCACCGTGCCGCCCTCAGTACTCAATATGAGTTCCTGACATCAAACATTCCTAATCAAGATTATGAATTTATTTAGAAGACCAGAACACTTATCTTAACCTCTAGATGGCCATGTCTATTCAGGAGAGCTATATTCACAAGCAGCGTTGCTATTTAAACGGCACGAATTAAACTCATGAGGAATGAACTTATTCCCAAACTTAAAAATAACTGAAAAACCTGAAAACCCGATTCTAACTTCAGACTGATGATGAGAAGTCTGGGTTTAAAAGCGAACTCGACTTTCAAACTAGTTTCTCATGATTGTTGTAAGGAAAAGTTGTACTTTCGTTGCACTAACGTTCACTTTGCACAGTTTTTAGGACAAAAGTCTTCAGTGAAGCGCTGCTGCCAATGTGCATTCAGTGTGTGGCAGAACCCCAGTGTGACTAATTAATACTTACATGCATTCAAGTAAAACTGAAATGAGGTGCCTGGAATTTGACATCTGAAATAGAGAGTGAGTGAGTGAGTGAGTGAGTGAGTGAGTGAGTGAGTGAGTGAGTGAGTGAGTGAGTGAGTGAGTGAGTGAGTGAGTGAGTGAGTGAGTGAGTGAGTGAGTGAGTGAGTGAGTGAGTGAGTGAGTGAGTGAGTGTGTGTGTGTGTGTGTGTGTGTGTG
>JAFMOD010001489.1:23960-53072 GCA_019802435.1 Corydoras maculifer
GCAGAAAGCTTTCGACGGGGGGAGAACAGTTCTCCATGACACACTTCCAAAACAGGGTCTTCACTCGGGTTCGCCTTCAGGAGAATCCAGAGTGGGCTCTGGCATGAGAGTGAAGTGAGGGTGCGCTCGGGCACGTGAGTGACGCTACATGAGGTGACAGACAACGTTTCTGGGCCGTCTCGAGAGGACCGAGTCAAGCTGACAGACATCCAGGTGACCAAAAGTGAGTCACGCTACTGTCAGCGGTACTCTCTCGCTCGCTCTCTCGCTCTCTCATCGCACAGTTCCTCTATCTCTCTATTGCACCTTTTAAATGCAGCCGCTGACCCGGTTCTGTCTCTGTGCCTTTAGCACCCGGTCTTAGTTGTCGTTCCACATACACAAAGCTGGATCTTTTTGTTTGTATTGTCTGTGTTTTAGTAACACACACACAGAATGTAGGAAAAATCAAACCATGTCTGATTATTTTATATTCTAAATGTACATTTGAGGGCGGGATAAACAAGTATCCAATGTGAATTCATTCATTCATTCATTATCTCCGGCTTTATCCTCTATTAGGGTCATGGTGGGGTTCCCCATGCCAATCCAGAGGAGAACGTCTCAGGCGCTGGGCAGATACACCCAGGACAGGGCACCAATCCATCGCTGGACACACACTCACTCACACAGACACACTCTATATGGGGCAATTTTGAGAATTCACTTGACTTGATCCATGTTTTTGGACTGTGGGAGGAAACTGGAGAATCCAAGGTAAATTAGCTGCTCTTATTTTCACATATCTTAATTGCCCCTCGGCACATGGCTTATTGGTTAGCATGTTCTCCTCTAGGGAATAGGGATTCCCAGTTTGGAACCTAATCTGGGTGGAGTTTTCATGTTCTCCCCGTGTCCGCGTGGGTTTCCTCCGGGTTCTCCGGTTTCCTCCCACAGTCCAAAAACATGGATCAAGGTCAATTGAATTCTCCAAATTGCCCCATATAGAGTGTGTGTGAGTGTGTGCTCAGTGATAGATTGGCGTCCTGTCCTGGGTGTATCTGCCCAGCGCCCGAAATGTTCTCCTCTGGATGGGTATGGGGAACCCCCCCTGTGCAAATCTACTAAAGGATTAAGCGGAAGATAATGAGATGAGAAAAAAAGATTTTGTTTATGTTTTAACATGATCCATGTTTTTGGACTGTAGGAGGAAACCGGAGAACCCGGAGGAAATCCATGCGGACACGGTGAGAACATGGAAACTCCACCCAGATTGGGATTCGAACCGGGAATCCCTAGTGCTGAAAGGAGAACATGCTAACCACTACGCCACCGTGCCTCCCTAAGTACTCAATATGAGTTTCTGACATCAAATATTATCAAGATTATTAATTTATTTAGAAGATTCCCGGTTCGAATCCCAATCTGGGTGGAGTTTCCATGCTCTTCCCGTGTCCACGTGGGTTTCCTCCGGGTTCTCCGGTTTGCCACATATAGAATGTGTCTGTGTGAGTGAGTGTTCCCAGTGATAGATTGGTGCCCTGTCCATCTACCCAGCGCTCAAAACCTTCTCCCCTGGACGTTCTCCTAACCCCCCCCCCCCCCGTGCATTTTTAGTAAAGGATTAATTACAAGGAAATGAGAAAAAAAGATTTTGTTTATGTTTTAACTGATGGACATCATTAGGTTTTATGGAGAACATGGAAACTCCACCCAGATCGGGATTCTAATGCTGTACCTTTTGTACAGTACAATATAACAATATACAATATAATTAAAACTGAGAAGTAAAAAAACTGAAATGACGTCATAATCTGAGGAATGTTATTAATCCTCTATAAACTGATGCTTTGTTGGTGTTTTATGAGGGGACGGTGTGTGCAGAGCCTGCAGAACTGGGTGCAAAGCCAGAACTAATTCTAACAGAGTGCAGTCCCCTGCAGGCCATCGTTCATGCAATCATTTAACTCCCACAGCGAATTTCGAGTTGTCAGTTCACCCACTGCTAATAAAAACGTAATTCAATTCCAATATATAAACCACGAAAAGCACTTTAGTGGCTACTGTGCAATCGCTGTAAGAGGTATAAACAATACAACGAGTGTGTCAATGGAAAACGCACTGTGTGTTGTTGGCGTATAGGTTAGAGTATATTCACTTTGGAATCCAGTCGCAGCCGTATCCCTCACTTCTGTAATCTGGCAAAACAGAAAGAGCATCGAGATGAAACAGAACTATTTCCAAGCCGGGTCTCAAACCTATCATCTTTCCTCTCTATCAATTTCATGGCTGAAACGATTCTTAAAAGGACCAAATAAGTCCACTTCAGCCAATCTTGAGGCTTTGTGTTTCTCTACTGAGCCAGGAAGCTCTGCATATACTGACCGACACCGGTAGTTTCGGCTCTCGGCAAATTGAAGCTCCACTCCTCAGATGAGGTCTTTGCTGCCGACACTTTCTCGCTGTTTGTCTATGTCAATGCTGTGGAATACTAATCGCTAAGACCTCTAAAAATTTCATCCCCATTTGTCATGCATCCGTGTGTGTGTGTGTGTGTGTGTGTGTGTGTGTGTGTGTGTGTGTGTGTGTGTGATGGTGGACAGAAAATGGAATAATTTATCATATCTAATTAATTCTTCTCCGTAACGGGGGAGGCTGTCATTCTCATCCCTGACTCCAAACTCCCATGTGCAGTTCAAACTCAATTTTATATGACGCCCTCCATCCTGTCTGCCTTTCGCTTCACCTGTTTAACTCCCTGCTGCATTGCTAAATACAGGAGCAGTCGAACGTTTGGACATGCCCCCTTCTTGCTCCATTCTCTATATCCTCCACTTTCCATATAGATGGAATTTGTAGTTTTACAATTACAGCCTGTAGTCCATCTGTTTTCTTTGTTTTGTTGGTTCCCTTATCATGTTGGTTCCCTCTTATCATTGCATCTTGTAAAGTATTTTTATTTCTTACCTCCAGGTGCAGGTTTAGCAAGTTTGCCTCTCAGCGCTAGGGATTCCCGGTTCGAACCCCCATCTGGTTGGAGTTCGTATAACATAAAGGGGAGTTTTTTCTTGCCACTGTCGCTTCGGCTTGCTCTATGGGGGTTCAAAGGCTTTTCATTCTGTAAAGCTGTTTTGTGACAGTGTACTGTTGTAAAAAGCGCTATAGAAATAAATAACTTGAACTTGAACTTGAGTTTCCATGTTCTCCCCGTGTCCACGGGGCTTTCCTCCGGGTTCCCCGATTTCCTCCCACAGTCCAAAAACATGGATCAAGTCAATTCATTCATTCATTCATTCATTATCTTCCGCTTTATCCTCTATTAGGGTCGTGGTGGGGTTCCCCATGCCCATCCAGGGGAGAACGTCTTGGTCGCTGGGCAGATACACCCAGGACAGGGCGCCAATCCATCGCTGGGCCAAGTCAATTCAGTTCTCTAAATTGCCCCATATAGAGTGTTTATGTATGAGTGTGAGTGTGTGCCCAGCGATGGTTTGGTGCCCTGTCCTGGGTGTATCTGCTCAGCGCCTGAAACGTTCTCCCCTGGATGGGCATGGGGAACCCCCCCACGACCCTGATACAGGGTGAAGCGTAAGATAATGGATGGATGGACCTCCAGGTGCAGGTTGTCTCTTTATTATTGTCATTATTGTGTCTCTTGGACACTCGCCTGTTCTGCAGCTGTAAGCTTCCTCTAATTGTCCCTTTATAGTGTGTGTGTGTGTGTGTGTGTGTGTGTGAGTTTATGAGTGAGTGTGTACCCGGCGATAGATTAACGCCCTCTCCTGAATGTATTTGCCCAGCGTCCGAAATGCTCTCCCCTGTATGAGACCCGCAAACCTAGTTCCCCATTTGGGATTAAGCGGAAGGTAATGAGATGATCAGATCATTTTTATGTTTTATATATTTTTTGTAGGGCGGCAGGGTGGCTTAGTGGTTGGCATGTTCTCCTCTTAGCACTAGGGATTCCCAGTTCGAATCCCAATCTGGGTGGAGTTTCCAGGTTCTCTCCGTGTCCGTGTGGGTTTCCTCCGGGTTCTCCGGTTTCCTCCCACAATCCAAAAACATGGCTCAAGGTCAATTGAATGCTCCAAATTGCCCCATATAGCAGTGTCTTTGTGTGTGAGTGTGTGTCTAGTGATAGATTGGCACCCTGTCCTGGGTGTATCTGCCCAGAGCCTGAAACGTTCTCCCCTGGATGGGCATGGGGAACCCCCCCCCCCAACCCTAGTAGAGAATAAAGTGGAAGATAATGGATGGATATTTTTTCGTAGATTATTTTGAAAACTAGAATAATAATTATTGATGGTCATTATCTTACTGTAGAGATAGAGCATGGCATCTTATCATTACATCTTGTAAAGTATTTGTATTTCTTACCTCCAGGTGCATGTGGTCTCTTTATTGTTGTCATTATTGTGTCTCTTGAACAGCGCCATCACTGGACACTAACCTGTTTTGCAGCTTTGTGCTTTTATGTGTTTTCTGTACACTTTAAAGTTAAACAGGTAAATTAGAACTATTCTGTCTGAGAAGGTTGAAGCCGTGATGTTTCCCAGCGGATAAGTGTCATGCGACATGCCGTCGCAGGGTCCGGTGTGTCTGTCTCTCCTGCGATCTGACTCCTCCTCAGCCTCTTGTTTGACAGTAAAGGTCACGGTCGTCTCCCCAGTCCCTGCCTGTCCCTCAGTTCTGTCTGCTGTTGACAGGTTGTCCTGTGGGAACACACCCAGGACCCACTCGCTGACACCCGGCTGTAATAATTCATATTTAATTAATCTTTCTCTTCAGCTGCTAATGATTTTTTTTCTCCTGGCTCAGCGTAAAATAATTTATACCAGCAGAGATCTGGAAATTTGTTCAAACCCTCACTCACCTACAGATGTAGACTTTCTGTTAAGTGGAGGCTGTATATGATTGAACAAAAGATTATAATGACTAAAGTTAAGGAAGGAATATTGCCTTCTCCAGGAGGGATGCTGATCGGGAACTATTTTCTCAAACACACCAGTTAAATAGTGAGGGCTGCATGATGATCGCACTTATTCAGTGTTTCCTCTGTTCAGAAATATTCATTTGCATGTTTATCAAAATACATGTTAAAACAATTAAAAGTGCTTTTAAAACCTTAAAAAGAAAAATTAATCTGTATTTATTTAATCCATTTCTTCATCAGAAGAATGGTTTTAATTAAACTGGACGTGTTTTTAAATCAAATCAAATAAAATCAAGTTTATTTGTCACATGCGTAATTATACATGGTACAGCCCGCAGTGAAATTCTTTTCCGACATAAAAATGCATTTACAGTAAAAAATTTGGATTTACAAAAGGGTCAAATAAAATAAGGGCGTCACGGTTGCATAGTGGTTGGCATGTTCTCCTCTCAGTGCTAGGGATACCCAGGTCCAATCCCAATCTGGATGGAGTTTCCATGTTCTCCCACAGTCCAAAAACATGAATGGAGTGTATATGTGTGTGGGTGTGTGTGTCCCCAGCGATAGATTGGCACCCTGTATCTGCCCAACGCCCGAAACGTGGGCATGGGGAACCCCCCCCCACCCAGAGGATAAAGCAGAATATAATGGATGGACGGATAAAATATAATATATATTTACAGTGTGCAAGTTAAAAGTTTAAAAAGAGAAGCTGTATAAATATGGCACTGTACGGATATAAACAATTTTATAATAAGTTATAATAAAGGTAAGTAGTGCATCTATGTGCAACTAATGCAGTGCAGGGTTAAAAAGTTGTTTGTGTTGTGTGAAGGTGGGATTTGTGTCTGTCTGTTTAGTCCTGGTTTTTAATATTCATGTTTAACTATATCATTGCAACCTTTTTTTTTTGTTTGTCTTTAAATATTATTGATGTAGCAGATGTGCAAACTAAAATAGATTAATAAAATAAGGTTATTAATATCAAAAAGAAGGTCGAAATTAAATTGGACTTTATAAAAATACTGTTGTCATAAAAATAAACATCTAAATAATTAATTGAAAAAAAGGAAGAATTTTATTCTATTTTATTTTATTTTATTTATTAATTGATTTTATTATTATAATTTTTTGTGTGTGTGTGTGTGTGTGGGGGGGGGGGGGTTTGGGGATCCAGGTTTGAATCCTAGTCTGGGTGGGGCTTCCATGTTCTCCCCGTGTCTGCATTTCCAGGCTCTATGGTTCCTCCCACAGTCCAAGAACCTGGAATCAAGGTGAATTGGCTCCTCTAAATTGCCCCTATCTCCATTGTCCCTATGTAGTGTCTGTGTGAGTGAATGTGTGCCCAGCGATTGGTGCCCTGGGTGTATTTACCCTCCCCCCCCCCAGCCCATATAGGACAAAGCAGAAGGTAATGAAAAGAGATGATCAGCACATTTATTTATATATATATATATATATATATATATATTTATTTATTATTTTTTTTTTTTTTTTGTAGATCATTTTGATAACTATAATAATAATTACTGTCATCTTACTATGGGGCTAGCACAACTTCCTAACTTCACTTCATGTAATCATATTTGTCATGTAATTGGAGTGTTGATGTATTTTTGAGCAAATAATGTTTCACTAAATGCCAGAATCATAAATCGCGTTCCAACCCTTTGCTCTGACATCATATAATAGTGTTCATCTATTTGCTTTCTTATGAAAGTTTGTTTTCATATTACTAAGGATATTGCTGAGCAAATAAAACCAGAGCCAGTAGAGATGGGTAGGCGTGTTGGGCTGGGGAGTAGGGGGGGCTTATGGTTGTAAGTAGAGCGTGTCTGGAGTTGGAGCTGATTATATTAAACATTGAGACATTGGAGGCATTAATAATACATTAGTTTATCCGATTCTCCTGATATGCACCCAAAGCTCCACTTTCTCCCCTCCCTGCAGTTTTTTCCAGCACATCCATCCGACCCTGCGAAAAGGAGGGCGGATGAGCCTGCAAGAGAGCTAATATAGTTCCCTTTATTGACTAGAAGAGGAGATGAGAGAGTGACCCACAGTTGATGGTAGAGAGAGACCTCAATTAAGTTTGCAGTGGGAAGAACAGAAGTGAATGAGCTACTTAATGTAACAGTGCTTTAATCCCACTGTTTAAATGGACTGTCTCTCTGTGCGGCGGCTCCAAACAATAACATATGCTCTAAATGGGCTGATGCTGGGTTTATAAGACACTGCTGTAGTGAAGGGGTTGGGACAGACCGCTTCCTCTCACCTTTCTAACGGCAGGTTTTGTGAAGAATAGCCACATGAGTATGTGACCTCTGTTTGTGACTGCTAGTCATTGGTTTTGTGTATTAGAGTGAGTGATGTCGCCGGCAGAAGAGGAGGCATAGAGTTATGGAATATGTGGGATGTGGCTCGTCGACACCGGGGAGTGAAAGAGGCATATTTGTCAGAGTGAGTGTCGCCAGCCCCCTCCGTTCTCCCTCCTGTCCTGTTCTGGCCTCTGCTTACTGCGGCAGTGTGTGATGGAGTAGGCTCGAGGCTCTGGGGTATAACCGTGCCGCTAAAGTGCTTCAGTTGGTCCTGCACACCTCTAATGGTTTTACAAGGGCTATGCCTTTGATACAAACACACATATAAACCCAGCCTCATTATCCCTGCCTGGAACACACATGCTAAATATTGAATCATTTACTCTAATTTAAATCTTTCTCCAGCCTCACACACACACACATAGACGCATACATTTATTTTAATGCATTGCGTGGACTTTACATAGATTTCCATTTTTTTTTCAGACTTGCTGAACAGATCGTGTATATCTTTACCAGAAATACACCCATGGGAGATATGTGTGTATATATGCATGTGCATATATGTATATACGTGTGTGTGTGTGTGTGTATATATATATATATATTACACACACTCTATGTATTAAAATAAAAAAATGCAGTGGTGTGTGTATGTGTATATATATATATAAATAAATATTTATATACACACACACACACATCACATTTAGTTTGCCCTATATCTAAAACTGGACCACAAAATCATATATATATATATATATATATATATATGTATGTGTGTTTGCATACAGCAGTATTGACAGCGAAGTGGCAGAGTATGTGTGAACATTCGTCACACTGTCAGTGTGTGTAAGTGTAGTTGTGCAAAGTCGGAGAAACTGCTGGATTGTCAGTAAAGTTAAAGTTCAGATCACTATTCGATCGCGCTGGTTGGAACATTAAGGGTTCAAGGAAGGTCTCGTTCCTCAGTCCCATCTCTCTGCATCACTCTCAGCCTTCCCACTGTAGTCTGCATTAAAAATGCAGGGATCATCACTTGAGAAGCAGGTGGTCATGGGTTTTGTTTTTCCGTTTTAAACTTGCCTTAGAGACGAGCCTATATTGAGTAGATAGTTAATCTCTCAGAAGCCCTGTTTGCTCTTCAGGTTCGCCCCACTACAAACATTTTCCTGATCAAAGCACTTTGAAAGGCCCTGCCGCTTCAAACATGGGCCCCGTTTCTCTGTATTTGCTTCGACCTGTAATCGCCATGGCAACCATATAATCCTCTCGCTGCCATTTCAGGTAGCATTGAGAGTGAAGAAAGCCTCATTTGAATAGACTCAACCTTAAAGTCTTTTCCCAGAGGGTCTGTAACATTTACTCTTGCACTTTCAGGAGGCGATTATTTCCTTTATTTTCGTTATAAAGCATCACATTCCAGCACTCGGGTTAACTCGTGAACTGGCCGTCCTCCAGCTCATTGTATGGTGGCATTATAAACTGTCTCTAACATGCAAATGTGCGAGCACTTAGCGACAAATTGGCAGCACCCTATGTTTCGCTCCATATGGTATTTTTTTATTGTTCTTTATACATATTCATGGAGATGACAGAAAGCGCAGTCTGATCATTTACACGAAAAGAACAATCAGCTAATAACCTCTTCACTGTGGGAGTGAAAAAGTGCCTGAGCAAAATCCCAACTGGGCAATTATTACACGGCACGCAGGGAGCGCAGAGACATCTCTATCCCATCTTCTGTTTCTTCTTATTAGCTCATTTGGGCTATTTCAGTCTGTGCAGCTAAAAAAAACATCAGCAACAAACCCAGATCTCATATCGATATTCATTTCTATCAGTCTCTCTTTCAGGGATTGACACGAGAGAGGATTAAAAAGTCAGTCAGAATTATATGCTTTGTACAATGGTGCACTGTCTCAAAGCAACACCACTATTTTCTAAGCTCAAAACCCTTAGACTAAGACAAGATAGATAGATGGATAACCTTTATTGTCATTCATTATACACATTATTCGTTGCATTGTATATAAAAGAAGTATAAAAGAAGTGAAATTTTTATACATGGTGTAGAACATCGGTATAAAAAGTATACAAAAAATAATATATATATATATATATATATATATATATATATATATATATATATATATATATATATATATATATATATATATATATATATATATATATATATATATATATATATATATATATATATCCCCCCCCCCCCCCCCCCCCCCCCCCCCCCCCCCCCCCCCCCCCCCCCCCCCCCCCCCCCCCCCCCCCCCCCCCCCCCCCCCCCCCCCCCCCCCCCCCCCTATTTTTTATTATTAATAATTTTTTTATATATGTTATATACACTAGTCTACTATTAATATTTACGTTATATACACTAGTGTACTATTAATGTTTACGTACTTATATTTAATATATAAAATTATGTAGATAGGTATATATAAATATATAAAGTATATAAATATATAAATTATAGCAGACAGTAAAATATAAATTATATATATAATTTATATTTTACTGTATTTATTTTTTATTGCAGACAATATATAAATTAGAGCAGACAATATCTGTTATATACGCTAGTCTACTATTAATATTGACTAATTCTGAAATTCAATGTGGCGTATTTTGATTAAAGATTCTGTTACTGTCCCGAACCCATGCAGCCGAACAAGACGCTGTCATTGTGTCAACAAACTAACAGCGGCAAAGAAAAACCTTATATTGTTACGGTGCATGGCATGCCGTTAAAGGAACGTGCTGTGCACACCACAGATTTGAGAAAAAACCTTAAACGTTACAGGCTTTCATTTTGTTTTATAGGAAGAAACCTTGTGAGGACCGAGGGTCCCCACGGACCTCCTTCAGTGATCAGCAGTGTTAAGTGGTTGTACATCAATAATAATACAGATTTTGTTCGTATATGTATTAATGTGGACGGCACGGTGGCTTAGTGGTTAGCACGTTCGCCTCCCAGCGCTAGGGATTCCCGGTTCGAATCCCCATCTGGGTGGAGTTTCCATGTTCTCCCCGTGTCTGCGTAGGTTTCCTCCGGGTTTCCTCACACAGTCCAAAAACATGGATCAAGTTAATTGAATTTTCAAAATTGCCCCGTTTAGAGTGTGTCTGTGTGAGTGAGTGTGTGCCCAGCGATGGATTGGCGCCCTGTCCTGGGTCTATCTGCCCAGCGCCCGAGACGTTCTCCCCTGGATGGGCATGGGGAACCCCACCGCGACCCTAATAGAGGATGAGCGGGAGATAATGAATGAATGAATGTATTAATGTGCTCAGTGCAGTAAGATTAGATAGATTAAAGATTAGACATCAATCGATTGAGATTTGACCCTCAGTGAAGGGAACTAGACTTCAAGGTCTTTGGTGGAGCATGCTGCCGCTTCTGCACACCTGTTAGTTCAATAGAAATCAGAGGGTTTAGAGCGCCAACGAAAAGCCAGTGAGATGAATCCCTTTCTCTCACTATTAATCCATTTCCTCAAATCCATAAAAATCCCATTTAGCTCAGCCTCTATTTATTGTTTGCAGCTAATGCCTGTTGTGTTTTTCACTTGTCTGCCTGAATCATTTTCGCAGCTCGTGTAATCATGTGGTTTGCATTGGCACATGTGTGTACACGTCAAAGAACCATATCTTTATTCTCTTTTGTGACAGTTCCAAACAAAAATGCCCTGACGCACGCTGAGGTTCTCTCCTCCAGCAGTCGCACTTATGCAGGAATTTCAGGAATTATTTTATTGGACATTTTTTGTTTCACAAAGAGGTTTACGTTCAGTGGAAATGAAAAACGTCGGGTGGAGCTTTAAGAAAACGAGACATTATCTTTGTTAGTGTGTCGCAACTGTTTTTCTCCTATTTCCCATAAAACATTTAAAAACAGAGATACCTTTTGTTTTTAAATGCACTATGTGGACGTATGGCGTATTGGTTGGCACGTCCACCTCTTAGTGCTGGGAATCCAGGTTCGATTCCTAAATTTCCATCTTCTCCCTGTGTCCTCATGGGCTTCCTCAGTCAGAAAAACATGAATTCAAGGTAAACTAGATGCTCTAGATTCCCCCTATATAGTGTGAGTGGGTGAGTCAGTGTAAGCCCATTGAGAGAAGACGTCCTGTCCTAGGGATTCCTGGTTCAAATCCCGATCTGGGTGGAGTTTGGACCCAATGATGGATTGGCACCTTGTCCTGGGTGTATCTGCTCAGTATCCCCCCTCCCCTTCAACCCTATTAGAGGATTAAGCAGAGGATAATAGATGGGTGGATATGGGACATCGACACCATTTAGAATCTTTTGTTACATTGGATTTTAAGTTGGTCTCTCTACCCTTTACGCTTTTACAATTATCTAAGAAGCTTTCTACAAGATTTTGCAGCGTGTCTATAAATTTTTTACCCATTAATGCAAAACAGCGTTTATGAGGTCAGTCTCTGTTCCACTTCATCCCATTAGTAAATGTAAATGGGTTGAGGTCAGAGTCTGTGCAGGACAGTTCAGCTCCTCCACATCATGTCTTTATGGACCTTGCTTTGTGCACTGAGGCTCAAATCATCTGGCAACAAACAAAAGTGTGTGCCCATTTTTTTTTTTTTTTTTTTTTTTTTTTTTTTACTAGGAAATACAACAAACTAAAACATTTTGTCTTATGTCTTTGTTTTTAATTTAAAAAAAAATTAGCTTCATCTGTGTGTGTCTCTGGTAAAAAGTTTGCAAATGCTATTTCACCTGCTTCCCGTTATCTGATTAAGCTGAAACTTTGCACAATTGTTGAGCATCAATGACAAGACATGAATAAAAATGTACTAATTAGTGGTAATTTAATTAATTTTGTTTTCTATGGATAAACTGCCCATTTGTACTTCACAAGCAGAATTAATTTAGGATAAAGTTTAACACTATATAGAGAGGAAAAAAGATTATTATTATTTTTTTATATTTTACAATATGTTTTTATTGTTTTACTTGTAATTCATACACATTCATTCATTCATTCATTATCTCCTGCTTTATTCTCTATTAGGGTCGTGGGGGGGTTCCCCATGCCCATCCAGGGGAGAACGTCTCGGGCGCTGGGCAGATAGACCCAGGACAGGGCGCCAATCCATCGCTGGGCACACACTCACTCACACACACACTCTATATGGGGCAATTTTTGAGAATTAAATTGAATTGATCCCTGTTTTTGGACTGTGGAAGGAAACCGGAGAACCCGGAGGAAACCCACGCAGACATGGGGAGAACATGGAAACTCCACCCAGATGGGGATTCGAACCAGGAATATCTAGTGCTGAGAGGCGAACGTGCTAAGCACTAAGCCACCGTGCCACCGTCATACACATTATATTTGTATATTTTAAGTCATTCACATAACATTTTTATATCTATATTTTTATAATAAAGTTCTGCTATAATAAAATTTTAATAACAATAAAATTTTACTTTATTATTATTTCTCTTTTTTTTTTTTGTAACATAATATTTAAACAAAAAAAATTAAATACTACTTGGGTAAACTGGGCCCGTAAAAGGCAATTTCGTTGATATTTCATGTACCATATGTTATGTAAATGACAGTCTCCTTAAATCCTTGAATCCAACCCGACGCCTGCAGCTCCAAATGTTCAGTGTTTTTTAATTTATTTACTTTTATTGCAAACGTTTATTTCAGAATCAATGTTTCAAATGATTTTACCTTTGCTTTTTACCCCAAAAACTCTGAGATACCTTCATTTGCTTTTTAAAATGGCTTTATTCCTCTGTTTTATGTGGGGGAAAAAAAAAAAAAAAGGAAACCAATGTAGCGATCTGGAGAGGGTCACGACATGTAATTCCACTCAGTATAGCATACTCCTGAGTCAAGTCGCCATCAATCACCTTCCAGGCCTTAAGTGACATAAGTGGTGAAATTGTGCCTTCTTTCAACAAGCCAATCAGAATTCCCCTCAATTATCTGGCATTTCATTAATCTCTATCAAAGTCGAGCTAACCGCATCCAGCACTATTGGGGTTGTAGTAAGCCCTGGAGGCCATTATTAAATTTGCCTGTATCATTGTAAAGGAAATGGCAAACGCCTCCAACTGAAAGGGCACCCAGCATCTGTCTCTTTAAGACTGAAATCAGCTAAATTAAAAGTGCACAGTTGGACATAACAACAAACCACGTCCATGCCCTTTACAACAGGGCCTGATCAATTCTTAATGCGGCCAGCCAAACATTTTCCAACACTTACTGCCCTTTAAAATAAAGACTAAATGTGAAAAGCATGTACATTTAGTGGCATTTTGAATTATAAAAAGAATTATACACCATAACATTAATGGCGTTTTGTGCAAATGGACTGTATATTAAGAGCAAAGTCATGATGCAGTATATTTTCCGAATGAGATGATTGTAGTGTAAGGATTGTTGACTGTATACTGTTTATCATCATGACAATTAGTGTAAATGCGCTCTGACCGTCAGAATACGTGTATAGCTTCTAGTGAGGACCAGTTTAGTCCTTTGTTTCTTTCCCTCACCTTGGTTTGCTCCTTCCACCTGGAGGCAGCGTGTTGCACACCATCCAATTTAAGAAAACATCCATCCATCCATCCGTTATCTTGCGCTTTATCCTCTACTAGAGTCTCGGTGGGGTTCCCCATGCCCATCCAGGGGAGAACGTTTTGGACGTAAGGCAGACACACCCAGGACAGGACGCCAATTGCTGGGCACACACTCACTCACACAGACGATCCATGTTTTTGGACTGTGGGAGGAAACCGGAGAACCCGGAGGAAACCCACGCGGACACGGGGAGAACGTGGAAACTCCACTCAGATTGGGATTCAAACCAGGAACCCCTAGTTCTGAGAGGAGAACATGCTAACCACTAAGCCACCGTGCCACCACGTTTAGAAAACATATTATATTTAAAGTTATACTACACACTATTTACAAAGTATCTCCTGCTCTGGTTCTTAAGTCATTTGTAAAGGTTTAATTATCATTAAAGTTACTTTGAATGTGCAGACTGTCGTATGCCGCTCCACTCCTGATTACAGCCGTTCCATTATTCACTCTATTGATGTCTCTGAAGTGGCCTGGTCGAGTTTGGCTTGCTTTGATTACAGACTGAGAATGAGAACGTATCAAAACGCCTTCTCTCTTCATAGCTTAATCAATAGAACTGTGGAGAGAGAGAGAGAGAGAGAGAGAGAGAGAGAGAGAGGTGGTGGTAGGAGGGGAGGGGGGTGTAGGATACCAGTAACGGCGTAAACTGTGGGTGGAGAACGAACTTTCCAGAAAATAGTTTGCTGTCTCCAGTTGCATCCTGGGGCTATAAGTGAAACTTGCATGTGATTGTATTTTAGGGACTATGATGGAGATTGACAAAGGGAGTGCAGCTGTAAATGAAGTGTCAGAGATCCTCCTCCATCTGCTAAGAGAAGGAGAGAAAGCCAAAGTGAGAGCGAGGATGGAATAAAGGGAAAAAAAGATGAAAGAAATTAAACCTGGGAGCTGTAACAGCGTAATAATATTGGGTGCTGAGAGAGGTTCCCCGTCTGGACTTTTGTTGCTTTCAGAAATTATTTATAACTCTGTGGGGAGGGAGGAAAACTAATAACCTATATTAAAAAGGCTGTCTTTCTCTCAATTGCGTTTACAGTCCGAGCTTCATGGGACTCAGACAATGTCTATAAAATTACCGCCTGCTTCGTTCATTCTGGCATGATTTAAACGGAGGGGAAGGGGGAGTGGGGAATATATATATATATATATATATATATATATATATATATATATATATATATATATATATATATTTAAAATTTTAAACATTATTTTGTTATTATTTCTTTTTTTAATGTAATATTTAAGTTTTAAAAAATAAAAAATTCTACTTGGGTACACTGGACCCGTGAAACGCAATTTCGTTTACATTTCATGTACCACATGTTATGTAAATGACAATAAAGTCTCCTTGAATCCTTGAATCTGAAACTGACTGATGCTAGTTGGTTGATTATACTCAGGTCAGCAGTCACACTCAGATGTGGATTAATAAACTGGTCTTCCATTTTTTTTAAAGTTAATGTTGATCGCTGAGTAATTGTATACCGGCTGGGTGCTGATCAGGAATCGGCTCACTAAAATATGCCCTCTGTCTCTTATTTCAGGAGACATACAGTATTTTCAGTAGTTTTATTCCGCTGTGGCAAGAAAAAGAAAGGAAACCAACAAGCCAACAAGAAAAAAAGTAGTGTGTAAGCATTATTAGGGCAGATTGTCACATTAACAGCAGAATCGAATGTATTTGTCTGTATTTAGTAATATTCATTTTTAAAACCTGTTACATGGCCTCTTTTCCAGTCGGTCGCTTCAGCAGTGGCCCTTGACTAGTCAACGATGAAAAAACAATGTGTTCGCTCTCCCTTTGTTTCGTCTTCAAGGACGACAGTTGTGACAATCGAGGTTGGAGTAGTAGAGGAAGTGACAGTTGAAAGGGAGAGATGCAAAGAAAAGGGTTTTGATTGCAGCAAATCGATCTGTAATCACCCTGTGCTCGGCACATTTATTCCCGAGCTGTTGTCTGGGCTTAAGAGCCTCCAGGTTTATATTTATATTCCGTGGTCTTGAAGGCCTTTCTCCACTCAACTCATATAATAATATGTATTTAATTTTAATTTATATAGCACTTTGGACAGCATAGAATTGTCACAATGTAGCTTTACAGCAGTTCAGCGTACCTACAGATATATATATATATATATTGTGTGTGTGTGTCCTATACAAATCCACACTTCGATTACCATGATATTTGACATACTTACTTTTTGGGACAGTGGAGGTGTGTTTTGGCCATCACGTGCAATGAACCAATTAGCGACCCATATGTCGTCCCCTTTAAGGGCCAGGTGCGGTCTGACTGGCAGGTTGCTATTTCAATGACGCAGAGTGATCATCTCATTACCTTCTGCTTAATCCCAATCCTAAAAAAAGGGACTAGGGGGTTCCCCCTGCACATCCAGGGTAGAACGTTTTGGGAGCTGGGCAGATACACCCAGGACAGGTCAGCAATATATCACTGGCCACAAACACTCACTCACAAACACTATATGGGGCAATTTAGAGCAGGTAATTTACATTGAATCCATGTTTTTGCGTTGGGACAGGGCAGCAATACATTACTGGCCTCAAACACGCACTCACAAACACTATGTGGGGCAATTTAGAGCAGCCAACAGCGGAGAACCACACAAGGAGAAAATGGTAACTTTACCCAGATTGACCCAGGGTTCGAACCTGGACCTCCAGTGCAGGAAGGTGGGCTTAACGAACGAAAGTCAACAAAAGAAATAATATTTTTTGATGTGCCATTGACGTCATCTCTATTTGGAAACGTAACACATCACAAAGACACATCCTGCTATTAGTGGGTGTGTCCTTAAACTTTTACCCATAAGCCCTTTGACACATGTCCACATTTTCTGATTGTCACAACGTGCCATCCTAACCCTCTTTGCCGGTCACTTCCCGGGTCACACATCCCATGACCCTGAATGTTGGGTTACGTGTTTCTCACTTCCATCAGCAATTCTTTAAATTCAGTGTAGCTACCTGACCCACGCAGACATTCAGACTTCCCCTCATGAAGTGGCTCTTGCTTACACCCTGTCCTTGGCGAGCTCTCCATTAGGCTGTTATCCTCTTATCTGTGCTGCGGTTTGGGGTCAGCTCGCAGGAGAAGTACTTGATGGAGGGGAAAAGGACCATTCTCTAAAGGTTGCGAGAGCATTTTGGTTCGATCTCTGCTATTTGAATGGGCCTGGACGGCTGATTGAGAAGTAGTGCGAGGGTTAATAGAGCATAGTGTTCAGGAGCTGGAAGGTGCTGCTTCAAATAAAGAGATGTGGCATGGCTTCACCTCTCTGTGATTGAGAACTGAGCGTGGGGGAGACCTGCATGCCCTTGTCTTAGCTCGACCTTTCTGTGGCCAAAAAAGGTCTGTTGAAATCATGAGCCATGTTGCTTTTAAAGCAAACTGTGCCCTTAAAGCTGTGCCCTTCAGGAAGACTGAGAGAGCAGGATGGCCTTTAATGCTGAGTTGTGGGGTTTTAGAACTATCCATCCATTATCTTTCACTTTATCCTGTACTAGGGTTTCGGGGGGGGGGGGGGTGTTGGAGAGAACGTTTTGGGTGCTGGGCAGATACACCCAGGACAGGACGCCAATTTAATACTGGGCACACACTCACACAAACACAAACACACTCTATATGGGGCAATTTGGAGAATTCAATTGACCTTGATCCATATCTTTGGACTGTGGGAGGCAACCGGAGAAACCAGAGGAAACCCACGGGGACACGGTGAGAACATGGAAACTCGAACAACATTAACAAAGTAACACATGAGGATCCATCCATCCATTATCTTCCGCTTTATCCTCTATTAGGGTCACGGGGGGGGGTTTCCCCATGCCCATCTAGGGGAGAACGTTTCAGGCTCTGGGCAGATACACCCAAGACAGGGTGCCAATCTATCACTGGGCACACACTCACTCACACAAACACACTCTACATGGGGCAATTTGGAGAATTCAACAGACCTTGATCCATGTTTTTGGACTGTGGGAGGAAACCGGAGAACCCGGAGGAAATCCACGCGGACACGGGGAGAACATTGTAACTCCACCCAGATGGGGATTCGATCTGGGAATCTCTAGCGCTGAGAGGAGAACATGCTAACTACTAAGCCACCGTACCATCCTAGAACTACAGTCAGAGAAATGACCAAAGATCAGAACAAATATGAAAATAACATTGATTTCATTACCTTTAAGGGCAGCCACCTGTAATCCAGGTTTGAATCCAAATCTGGGTGGAGTTTGCATGTTCACTTTGTGTCCGTAGGTTTTTCCTCGGCTTCTCCAGTTTCCTCCCAGAATCCAAAAACATGGATTCAAGGTGAATTGGATGCTCTGAATTGCCTCTTCTAAATTGTGTGTCTTTGCAAGTGTGTGCCCAGCATTGGATTAGTTGGGCATTGGGAAGATACACCCAGGATGGGTGCCAATCCATCACTGGACACACACATGGAACATGGAAACTTCACCCAGATCGGGATCCGAACCTGGATCCCCAGCTCTGAGACGCAAACATGCTAACCCCAAATCCAGCATGTCACCCAGTAAAGGATTAAGCAGAAGATAATGAGATTAGATTAGATTAGAATAACCTTCTTGGGATGGATCAGTGTCCTCTCTGTAATGTAGTCTCTCGCTGTAAACCTCAGCAAGATAATTTGTGAAGTAAAGAATTAAAGAATGCATTAAACTTGCTTTAACTTGAAAAATGTATACTTTAAGTTTGTTTTTACACTTTATGTTGTACAAAAACATTTTTCCTGATTTAGAGCCTGAAATGTTGAGTGGATGCAGATTACTGTGGCTAAATCTATACAAACAGAAAGATTGATGATTAGTGGATCTGCTTAGATCGGCTATACAGCCTGCCACTGGATCCATACACACTCTCTTGGCTTCACACGTCTCACTCAACTCCACTGTGGGACTATCAAAGCTTTCATTTACCCCGGCTCGTGAAATCTTGCACAGCGGTTTCAGCAGAATCAGTGGTTTAACACAGCCGGTATTAACTTTCCATTTCCACCTATAATCAGAAACCTTTTCTCTGTTGCCTTTTGAGGTACAGCATGAGGGCAATCTTACCTTCTTTATTTAATCTACTCTTCATTCATAATATATATATATATATATATATATATATATTCAAAAACATCCAGGTATCAGCATGGACAGAACCTGTGACACAAACCGTTGTCAGTGTAGATGTGTACGAGTGGTGTCTAGCTCTGTTAAGCTGAGAGTACTAAACTAAGTGTTATTTAGTTACTTTTAAACCTTTATTGACTCTATAGCTTCTTCCTTTAAGGTTACTATGTATCATACATACAAAAAAACAAGAGTTTTATCTTGCCACTGTCACTTTCACGGCTTGCTCTTTGGGGGTTAAAAGGCTTAAGTTAAGCTGTAATATGACAATGTGCTGTTGTATAATATTCATTCATTTTTCATTATCTCCCGCTTTTTATCCTCTATTAGGGTTGTGGGGGGGTTCTCCATGCCCATCCAGGGGAGAACGTTTGGGACGCTGGGCAGATACACCCAGGACAGGGCGCCAATCCATCGCTGGGCACACAATCACTCACTCAAACACACTCTACATGGGGCAATTTGGAGAATTCAATTGACTTGATCCATGTTTTTGGACTGTCGGAGGAAACCGGAGAACCCGGAGGAAACCCACGCAGACACGGGGAGAACATAGAAGCTCCACCCAGATGGGGATTCCAACCGGAAATCCCTAGCGCTGAGAGGCGAACGTGCTAACCACTAAGCCACCGTGCCGTCCTTATTGTATAATATAATATACTTAAACTTGAACAAACAGTATTTTTATTATAACATTATGCAACATTAAGCAGATTTTATTTTACTTTTGGGTGTGGTAGATCAGTGGTTTGGGCTATCAATCTGATGGTTAGGGGTTCAAATCCCAGGTCCACTGAAGTTACCAATTAATGTGGGTCCTTGAGCAAGGCCCTTAACCCTCATTGCTCCAGGGATGTTGTGATTAACCCTGTGCTCACCTTGTAAGTCGCTTTGGAGAAAAGCGTCTACTGAATGACCAATGTATAAAAAAAATTACTCTGTTCTAATGATCAGCCCAATAGTACCACCACAGAGCAGGTACTATTTGGTTGGTGCATTATTCCTATCCCAGCAGTGTCACTGAGTTGTTTAAATAAAACTACAGCAGCACTCCTGCACCAAACCCCCCTCACCACATCAGTGTCACTGCAGAACTGACAATAAACAATCCACTACCCGATTGATCCCTGTTCTTTAATGCTCCTGACCAATAGAGAACACAGAGAACCAACATGGGACTACAGTCTGTAATTGTAAAACTACAAAGTCCATCTATATGATAAGTGGAGAAAATGGAGAATGGAGCAAGAAGGGGGCGTGGCCAAACTTTGGATGTGTTCTGTATAATAGAACTAAAATTCTGAATTACAAAACCAAAGGGAGGTGAAGATAAGAGAGGATCATGTTTTAAATTGGTTCCAATGTGGAGTCGTCTGGTATGTAGACAACATCTACTCCCAGTTAGACCATTAACCAGCAGTCATGGTTCTATTTTACCACAGGGACTCTTTACCTGCCATCGCCACATATATCCTACTCTTTATAGGTGCTAAAGGAGTGATAGGGCCAGAACCCCCCCGCTGGCAGATCTTCCTGCAGATATCCTCACACGGTGGCACATCATAAGAGGCGTCAACAGCCCAGCTACGACTGCGGAGATAAAAGGCTTCCTGTTTCCATTAGTACAGAAATTAAGTCCAGGAGGGAGATGTGAAGGGGTGGACAGGCAGAGATGGAGAAGGAAGGGGTAAGAGAAAAAAAGATTTATGCCCACACCCTTGGCGAAGACGGCGAGCTCAGCACATTTCTCACCTGAGAGTGATTCAGTCACCACATTACCTCCCGCCTCTGAGAAATAAAAAATTCAAGATGTCATATTACGATCGGCGCTGATAAATATGTAAATTGCATCAAAAGGGGAGAAGCCTTTGACAAACAGGGAAAATCTAATGGATTCTGAAGGTTACCCAGATTGTGCAGCTCAGCTTTCCTTTAGTGGCCGTGGTGCCACTTTTAATTTAGGCTGATAAGACATGAAAAGGTCTCTGATGTAACACAGGTAGCTGGCATCTGAGAGCGAGCTGGATTCTGAAGCCACCGATTTCAGAAGAAACAGCACCTTTCCTATTAAGGGCAGCATTCAAAAGTTTGATTAGCTTGGCTAAACTGCCAGCTTATTTTAATGAGCAAGTCGAGCCGATTAATGTTCGGTGTCGAGCGTAATTCATCAAATTCAATCACATCCGCCTTTGTCAATTCAAACAGGGATCTGAATCGTGAAGATTACACAGGGCCTATAAGAGAACACTGTATAGAAGACTTCTCATATATACAGTACCTGCCAAAAGTATGGACCCGCCACTTATGACCCATCCATCCATTATCTTCCGCTTTATCCTCTATTAGGGTCGCGTGGGGGGGAGGGTCCCCCATGCCCATCCAGGGGAGAAAGTTTCGGGCGCTGGGCAGATAAACCGAGGACAGGGCTCCACTCTAGCACTGGGCACACTCTCACTCACACAAACACACTCTATATGGGGCAATTTGGAAAACTCAATTGACTTGTTTCATATTTTTGGACTATGGGAGGGAACCGGAGGAAACCCACGTAAAAAGGGAGTTTTTTCTTGCCACTGTCGCTTCGGCTTGCTCTTTGGGGGTTTAAAGGAGTTTCATTCTGTAAAGCTGCTTTGTGACAATGTACTGTTGTAAAAAGCGCTATAGAAATAAATAACTTGAACTTGAACTTAACTCATGGACACAGGGAGAACATGGAAACTCCACCCAGAGTTTATCCCACGATGGATGAGGTCTTGTGGATATTGTTATCCTCTACTAGGGTCGTGGATATTGTTATCCTCTACTACCCATGCCCATCCAGGGGAGAACGTTTCGGGCGCTGGGCAGATACACCCAGGACAGTGCGCCAATCTATCGCTGGAGACACACTCACTCACACAGACACACTCTAAATGGGGCAATTTGGAGAACTCAATTGACTTGATCCATGTTTTTGGACTGTGGGAGGAAACCGGAGAACCCGGAGGAAACCCACACGGACATGGGGAGAACATGGAAACTCCACCAAGATGGGGATTAGAATCGAGAATCCCCAGGGCTGAGAGGAGAACATGCTAAACCACTCAGCCACCGTGCCACCTCCACTTATCATATACAGTGGGTTGCAAAAGTATTCATACCCCTTGAACTTTTCCATATTTTGTCACATTACAACCACAAACATAAATATATTTCACTGGAATTTAATGTGAAAGACCAACACAAAGTGGTATACAATTGTGAAGTGGAATGAAAGTTATACATGAATCAACAATTTTTTTACAAATAAAAAACTGAAAAGTGCGATGTGCAAAATTATTCAGCCCCCTTTTCCCTGAGTGCCCCCCCCCCCCCCCCCCCCCCCCCCCCCCCCCCCCCCCCCCCCCCCCCCCCCCCCCCCCCCCCCCCCCCCCCCCCCCCCCCCCCCCCCCCCCCCCCCCCATGGAATTTGTAGTTTTACAATTACAGACTGTGGTCCATCTGTGTTCTTGTTTTTTGTTCCCTGTTGGTTCACTGTTCTCTCTTTCTCTGCATGCATGGCATCTTATCATTGCATCTTGTAAAGAATTTTTATTTCTTACCTTCAGGTGCAGGTGGTCTCTTTATTATTGTCATTATTGTCTCTCTTGGACACTCACCTGTTCTATAGCTTCAAGCTATTACTAATTGTCCCTTTATAGTGTGTGTGTGTGTGTGTGTGTGTGTGTGTGTGTGTGTGCGCGAGTTTTTGAGTGAGTGTGTACCCAGCGATAGTCCTGGATATATTTGCCCAGCGTCTGCCTCTATTGGTCAGGACCATCAAAACAGTTATCATTTGGCTGGAGGTTTATAAGATAAGATTTAAAAGATCTATTTTGCCTACAGTGGGTGGAGCGGGGCAACTGCTATCACACATACAACACTAGTTTCTTGTTCTCCCGACAAACAGACACAACGTGCAGGAAGAGTCTTCATTATACTTTTGCACCACCTTAATTGCTGTCGATGTTGTTGCCGCAACATAAATTAGTGGTGGTACAACTTTAGGCTCGACGTAATTATCACAGTATCACCTGTTGGGGGGGGGGGTGTTTAGTGTGCTAATATGGCCCACAGGGTAGAGAGGAATGCCACCTTTCTCACCCCAAAATACAGGGCTAATTAATCTACGGCTGTGGCATTGTCAGGATTCAAACATCACAAGCAATGAATTAATGGCATGCCACCTAGAGGACCATAAACTTTTTTTTGGGGGAGGGTTCCCAACGTTTCCCAGCGTTTCGGGCGCTGGGTAGATACGCCCAGGACAGGGTTCCAATCAATTACTGGACACCCTCTCACTCCCACAGACACACTCTATATGGGGCAATTTGGAGAACTCAATTGACCTTGATCCATGTTTTTGGACTGTGGGAGGAAACCAGAGAACCCGGAGGAAACCCACACGGACACGGAGAGAACATGGAAACTCCACCCAGATTGGGATTCGAACCTGGAATCCCTAGTGCTGAGAGGAGAACATGCTAACCACTAAGCCATCATGCGACCCAGTAAACTGCAATTATTCATTATCTTCCGCTTGATCTTCTATTAGGGTCGTGGGGGGGGGGTTCCCCATGCCCATCCAGGGGAGAACGTTTCGGGCGCTGGGCAGATACACCCAGGACAGGGCGCCAATCTATCACTGGACACACACTCACACAGACACACACACACACACAACACACACACTCATTTTGTATGGGGCAATTTAGAGAACTCAATTGACTTGATCCATGTTTTTGGACTGTGGGAGGAAACCGGATAACCCGGAGGAAACCCACACGGACATGGGGAGAACATGGAAACTCCACCCAGATTGGGATTCGAACCTGGAATCCCTAGTGCTGAGAGGAGAACATGCTAACCACTAAGCCATCATGCGACCCAGTAAACTGCAATTATTCATTATCTTCCGCTTGATCTTCTATTAGGGTCGTGGGGGGGAGTTCCCCATGCCCATCCAGGGGAGAACGTTTCGGGCGCTGGGCAGATACACCCAGGACAGGGCGCCAATCTATCACTGGACACACACACAACACACACACTCATTTTGTATGGGGCAATTTAGAGAACTCAATTGACTTGATCCATGTTTTTGGACCGTGGGAGGAAACCGGAGAACCCGGAAGAAACCCACACGGGCATGGGGAGAACATGGAAACTCCACCCAGATTGGGATTCGAACCTGGAATCCCTAGCGCTGAGAGGAGAACATGCTAATCACTAAGCCTGCATATTGCCCACTAAACTGCAATTATCATTAAAAAAAATGCACCATATAATACTTTTTTCCTTCTCGAGTTGGAATCCATACATTAAGGCATCACATTTTGGGTGTAATGCTAAAGCACAACAGAGTGTAATAAAACCACCGAAGCAGCAAAACCCGGGGAAAAAGGGCTCAGCTGGTGTCCGACGCACATTTGTCTTCTTTTATAAGAGCTTTTTCTTCTCCTTGACCAGCCACAAGCAGAAAGCCATGAGATGTGTGTGCTGCTAGAGCCCCCTGCTGCTGATACCCAGCACCACCTGCAGGTCACACGCTGCTAGTTCAACCTTATGATTCCAGGGCCTTTGTAAATCATGCAGTTGGGAGACACATTCTCACTCGTCTCTATCCAATGAGAAAATGAGACGTTCCAAATACTCAACCCTGTGGTACCACACACACTCAGGAGGTCTTCCAGTTTTGGATGACGAGCTCTGAGAAGGCATGAGTGAGCTCATAGTAAACATTTGCAGACTGTTGGTTTTACAACACTGTTCTCTCTCACACTCACACGCTCTCGCACCGTTGCAGGACTCGCTCCATCACTGCTGTTTGCGGCTTCAAATGCGATGTGTATGCCTTCAGCTCCTTCCCAGCTATCATTTTATTGTTTTACATCCGCCGGCTTGTCCCGCTGGACGGGGGCCAAGGTGTAATTTAAAACTGATGGAATTTCACAGGCAAGTGAGCGGCGGGATTCGGGCAAAAACGCAAGCTCTTGCGTTCATAGCAAATGGGCTGGGGCTCTCCATAGAGACTCCTGAATGGCAAAGCCATTCATCTCTGTGAAGGGCAGCGAGAGGGGGAAGAGAGTTGTGCTTTTATTTTCTTTTAAAAACTGAATTATGGTTTATATTTACGGCTCTGGTGTCAACGCCCCGCTCCTGTGTTTTTCTGCACACCGCCAAGGTACAGCGGGGCGTGTTTGGTGCTAAATAGGGTTTACTTCTCCAGCACTCGCACTAGGTTCAGATCAATAGGATATTAGGCCTCTGTACATAGCAATGAGCTGCATAATCACTGGGGTTGTTTGGAGACATGGAGAATAGGGTTTGGCCAAAAAACACTGTGTTATTGACTAAGTGATTAAAAAAAAAGGCTTCCCCTGTGCGTTTGCTTTTAAGCCAAATAAATTGCTAATCAACACATAATTTATTATGATAAATGGAATACGATTGGGTGGCTTAGTGGTTGGCATGTTTTCCTCTCAGCACTAGGGATTCCCGGTTCGAATCCCCATCTGGGTGGAGTTTCCATCTTCTCCCCGTGTCCGCGTGGGTTTCCTCCGGGTTCTCCGGTTTCCTCCCACAGTCCAAAAACAATGGATTGAGTTTAATTGAATTCACAAAATAGAATTAGTGTGTGCCCAGCGATAGATTGGCACCCTGTCCTGGGTGTATCTGCCCAGCCCAAAACGTTCTCCCCTGGATGGGCATGGGGAACCCCCCCCCCCATGACCCTTGAAAAGGATAACAATATCCACAAGACCTCATCCATCGTGGGATAAACTCTGGGTGGAGTTTCCATGTTCTTCCCGTGTCCACGTGGGTTTCCTCCGGGTTCTCCGGTTTCCTCCCACAGTCCAAAAACATGGATCAAGTCAATTGAATTCTCCTAATTGCCCCATATAGAGTGTGTTTGTGTGTATGTGAGTGATTGTGTGCCCAGTGATAGATTGGCGCCCTGTCCTGTCTGTATCTGCCCAGCACACAACTCCCCGATGCAAAAACATGGATTCAAGCTGAATTAGCTGCTCTAAATTGCCCCATATAGTGTGCATGTATGTCTAAGTAAGTGTTTGTGCCCAATGATGTATTGGTGCCCTGTCCTGGGTGTTTGTGCCCAGCGCATGAACACCCCCCCAATCCAAAAACATGCATTCAAGGTAAATTAAATGCCCTAAATTGCCCGTATCTAAATGGTTAGCAAATGTAAGCATGTGCTCAGTGATGGATTGGTGCTTTGTGCTGGGGGTATCTGCCGGGCTCATGTTTTCCTCCTGCACATTCTACAGATACCTCGACGTCTTCGTGGCAGTGCGTCCTTAGAGCTTTACTTTTCATTCCAGATATTTTTTTGTTTCTAAATGTATTCCTTCAAACTCTACAGCGAGCAAATAGTTGGAGTTGTGGGTATAAAAAAGCTTTTCTCTGCACATTCTGTGTGTTCCAAAGTGAGAATGTGTGTGCATTATGTTTCTTAACACATTGTTCATTATAAGAATGCTTTTTCCTGCCCGAGCTTTGGGCTTCCCCTCGGTGAGTGTGGGATGAAATCCCGGGGGTGTGGCCACGAAGCCGAAGAGCAGCAGTCTCTGCGGTTTGATCGCATTAGCATTTTGAACCAGCTCTTTATCCAGCATTTACTCCCTTCCACATTATCAGTCTGAAACGCGTTCTGCAGCAGATGGACCACTAGTCCATCTTGCAGAAGCACCTGTTTCATTTCATGTTTGAAATCGATTTATAAAACAGGCGTGCTGACAGAGGGGAGGCTCACAACAGGAATGGAATATCAGAACAGGGCTCTGTGAGACTCCTGCACATCCAGAGGGCAGGGGTCTCCTCTAATTTCATTTGCACCATCGCCGAACTCGAACATCGGATCAGTGTGCTCAGTGTGTGCCTGCATTTTGATTGTGTGTATGACTTGTACTTGTGTAAACCACTTGGCAATACAGTTTTGAGGCAGCAGTTTTTTCTTTAAATATTATAAATATAGAATATTTTACATTAAAGAGGAAAATCGGAAAATATACAGATAACAGATCCATTATTAAAAATATGAGAGCCTATAAAAAGGCTTTAAAATCCATCCATCCATCCATTATCTTCCGCTTTATCCTATATTAGGGTCCTGGGGGGGGTTCCCCATGCCCATCCAGGGGATAATGTTTCGGGTGCTGGGCAGATACACCCAGGACAGGGCGCCAATCTATCGCTGGACACACACTCACACACACACACACTCTATATGGGGCAATTTGGAGAACTCAATTGACTTGATTCCTGTTTTTGGACTGTGGGAGGAAACCGGAGAACCCGGAGGAAACCCACGCGGACACGGGGAGAACATGGAAACTCCACCCAGATGGGGATTCGAACTGGGAATCCCTAGTGCTGAGAGGCGAATGTGCTAACCACTAAGCCCTGTGCCACCCACCTTTAAAATCTTACATGTAAATGTAATCAGTCAGGAATATGTTAGGATTATGCAATGATGGCATGATGACGTGGTGGTTGGCATGTTCGTCTCCAAGTGGTTCGAATCCCAATCTGGGATTTCCATGTTTCCATGTTCTCCGATGAAACCACGTGGGTTTCATCTGGATTCTTAAGTTTCCTCCCACAGTCCAAAAACATGGAACAAGATCAAGATCCTGGGTGTATCTGCCCAGTGCCTGAAATGTTCTCCCCTGGATGAGCATGGGGAACCACCCCCCCACGACCCCAGTTATGGATGGATGGCTAGTGTGTATGTGTGTGAGTGTGTTCCCAGTGATGGATTCTCCCCTGCATTGGCATGGAGAACCTCCTTCCCCTCCCCACGACCCCGATAAAGAATTAAGCTGAAGATCATGGAGCGATGGATGGATCACTATGGCATGTGAACATTACCTGTCATCGGGGAATGATGTATGGCATGTGACAGGACAACATTAATACTGCTGATGCAAAACCTTTTTCTCGTGTGTGTTGCAGGCAACCTGAACCCAGATCGGGAGAAACGTGTGGTTTTCCTCACAGCACGCGTTCACCCTGGAGAATCACCGGCCTCCTTCATCTGTCAGGGTGAGACCTCGTCCTTCAGGTCAAACACACAATCGGAGATGTTTGTTTTACTCCTAAAACCTATTTAAACAATATCCTTTAACCAATCAATCACTCATGTGAACAGACGTTATATGTTTTAATATCATGGTTGCCAATCATTTTATTGATTGAAATTTACTTAACATTACAAAAACGGTAGATATGCGAGAATAGGTGCACCGAGGTGTATGTGGGAATACATAAACACATCTATCCATCCCCAAAGTAAATTTGAGGCACCGGCTGTAACATCGCATCGATTAATGCACGAATTAATCAAGAACCTCCATCAATAACCAGACTGACTTCCATTCATCCATTATCTCCCGCTTTATCCTATATTAGGGTCACGGTGGGGTTCCCTATGCCCATCCAGGGGAGAACATTTTGGGTGCTGGGCAGATAAACCCAGGACAGGGTGCCAATCCATCGCACGCACACATACACACTCTATATGTGGCAATTTGGAGAATTCAATTGACTTGATCCATGTTTTTGGACTGTGTGGAGGAAACCGGAGAACCCGGAGGAAACCCACGCGGACACGGGGAGAACATGGAAACTCCACTTAAATTGGAATTCAAACCGGGAATCCCTAGCGCTGAGAGGAGAACATGCTAACCACTTAGCCACCGTGCCCCTAATTAAGAACTTTTCATTCATTCATTATCTCCCGCTTATCCTCTATTAGGGTCGCGGTGGGGTTCCCCATGCCCATCCAGGGGAGAACGTTTTGGGCGCTGGGCAGATAGACCCAGGACAGGGCGCCAATCCATCGCTGGGCACACACTCACTCACACAGACACACTCTAAATGGGGCAATTTTTGAGAATTCAATTAACTTGATCCATGTTTTTGGACTGTGGGAGGAAACCGGAGAACCCGGAGAAAACCCACGCAGACATGGGGAGAACATGGAAACTCCACCCAGATGGGGATTCGAACCGGGAATCCCTAGCACTGAGAGGCGAATG